>JACXGM010023957.1:0-15957 GCA_016801145.1 Umbra pygmaea
ATTACATAGATGAGACAAATCACTGTCACTACCATTACATAGATGAGACAAATCACTGTTACTACCATTACATAGATGTGAAAAATCACTGTTACTACCATTACATAGATGAGACAAATCACTGTTACTACCATACCATGGATGAGATCACTCCACTGTTACTAATTTTACATAGATGAGATCACCCCACTGTTAATACCATACCATGGATAAAATCACTGCACTGTCACTACCATATCGTGGATGAGAAAGCACACTGTCACTACCATAACATAAATGAGACAACATTTTTGTTCTGCAACATTTTCGAGTCACCATTGTAAAAGTGAGTTAAATGCTACCTCTTGGTTGTATATGTGGGTAACATTGCTAGAATACAGAAATACATGGTTTTACCTTCAATGCAGTTGATTGAGGATGATTAAAGTGCGATCCATATACTATAAGTGTCAATACTCTGATTCTTACCTCAAAATAGTGTTAATTACTTTACACAAACAATACCCTAAAAGTAGGCACGTATTGTTGGGGAGCAGCGGAGAAATTCACTGTCATTCCCCATGTGTTTCCATGGCAATGTTATTGTTTTGCTCAAGATTTATTGGCATGTTGATCAATGGACTATAGTTATTGTTTCACAAATTGGAACATTGACTGGAGCACTGAGCGCTTATTCAGAACCTGAAAGAGTGAGTGACTGTCTAGCTGTGTCTCACTAGCACTCTCACTTAATTAATGTCTGTGTGTGTGTGTGATGGCATCAGGTAAATGAGGCTTTTTACCACAGTTATGACTGTTCTAACTGCACCGGTAACTGCTTATAATAGCAGTAAGGCACCTCTGGGGTTTGTGGTCTATGGCTAGTATACTACGGCTAAGGGCTCTGCATAGCGCCATCAGTAGAACAGCTCAGGGATGTTGGACACTATTATTTTGTACTAATACAATTGCCTGGAGAATTTTTAAAAAGTAATATTTTTTCTCAAAACGATGTCACAAAATGATTGCTAAACCTAAGTATTCTACAGCTCTAGACACATTTAAGAGACTGTTAAATCTTTTTGGGTAAAATGAAAATGTTTATTTTATTCCCTTAACTACTGACAACATTTTTTCCAAATAAAAATATTGTTGTTAAGAGCATTTATTTGCAAAAAATGACAACTGGTGGAAATAACAAAACAAAGGCAGTGTTGTCAGACTTTCATATTGATTTTCTTTATGCCACTAATGTATTGTTCAACTGCTAAGAACTGGATTGCAGCAAAAAGTTAGAAATATAAATATAAAGATGTAGATCAAATGCCTTCACTAGATATCTCTTCCTCCTCTCACAGACATTCCAGACAGCATGGCTTTAGCCACACTAGTTTTCAACTCCATCAGTTTGAGTTTTTATCTTAACAGGCTATTTTTTAAATAACTCCAACACCTATAACAAATACAAATACACTGCTCAAAAAAATAAAGGGAACACTAAGATAACACATCCTAGATCTGAATGAATGAACTAATCGTATGAAATACTTTCGTCTTTACATAGTTGACTGTGCTGACAACAAAACCACACAACAATTATCAATGGAAATCAAATTGATCAATCCATGGAGGTCTGGATATGGAGTCGCACTCAAAATCAAAGTGGAAAACCACACTACAGGCTGATCCAACTTTGTGTAATGTCCTTAAAACAAGTCAAAATGAGGCTCAGTGTGTGTGGCCTCCACGTGCCTGTATGAACTCTCTACAATGCCTGGGCATGCTCCTGATGAGGTGGCGGATGGTCTGTTGAGGGATGTCCTCCCAGACCTGGACTAAAGCATCCGTCAACTCCTGGACAGTCTGTATTGCAACGTGGCGTTGATGGATGGAGCGAGACATGATGTCCCAGATGTGCTCAATCGGATTCAGGTCTCGGGAACGGGCGGGCCAGTCCATAGCATCAATGACTTCCTCTTGCAGGAACTGCTGACACACTCCAGCCACATGGGGTCTAGCATTGTCTTGCATTAGGAGGAACCCAGGGCCAACCGCACCAGCATATGGTCTCACAAGGTGTCTGAGGATCTAATTTCGGTACCTAATGGCAGTCAGGCTACCTCTGGCGAGCACATGAAGGGCTGTGCAGCCCCCCCAAAGAAATGCCACCCCACACCATTACTGACCCACCGCCAAACCAGTCATGCTGGAGGATGTTGAACATTCTCCAACGTCTGTCACATGCTCAGTGTGAACCTGCTTTCATCTGTGAAGAGCACAGGGTGCCAGTGGCGAATTTGCCAATCTTGGTGTTCCCTGGCAAATGCCAAACGTCCTGCACGGTGTTGGGCTGTAAGCACAACCCCCACCTGTGGATGTCGGGCCCTCATACCACCCTCATGGAGTCTGTTACTGACTGTTTGAGTGGACACATGCACATTTGTACCCTGCTGAAGGTAATTTTGCAGGGCTCTGGCAGTGCTCCTCCTGCTCCTCCTTGCACTCCCAAGGCGGAGGTAGCGGTCCTGCTGCTTGGTTGTTGCCGCCCTACGGCCTCCTCCACATTTCCTGATATACTGGCCTGTCTCCAGGTAGCGCCTCCATGCTCTGGACACTACGCTGACAGACACAGCAAACCTTCTTGCCACAGCTCGCATTGATGTGCCATCCTGGATGAGCTCTACTACTACGCCAGCATTCAAAAGTGACCAAAACCTCAACCAGGAATCATAGGAACTAAGAAGTGGTCTGTGGTCACCACCTGCAGAACCATTCCTTTATTGGGGGTGTCTTGCTAATTGCCTATAATTTCCACCTGTTGTCTGTTCCATTTGCACAACAGCATGTGAAATTGATTGTCAATCAGTGTTGCTTCCTGAGTGGACAGTGTTATTTCACAGAAGTGTGATTGACTTGGAGTTACATTGTGTTGTTTAAGGCTTCCCTTTATTTTTTGAGCAGTGTATAATGTCCAATGATTACACAGTCGTTTGTCTGTTGGTACATTTGTGTGGTTGTGTTTTGCATCCAGCACATTAACAGGGAAACTCTGTTCTCTATAAGCTGTCAGTCAGACTGTCTTTAGTTCCACCGGTGAATTAGCTTCATTAACCCACGGACAGTGAATTAAGCAGGTGACTAGTGGGTCTTGTCTGACAGGCTGACCCGGAATAACCCTGGAGGATTCTCTTTAGCTTTATATCTCTTTTCCTCTGTTGCTCTCCTCTCACCCTTCCTCCCTCTCTCTCTCTCTGTCACTGTAGAGATCTCCATTCTCTGCTCTGTGATTTACGAATTTAGACCCTCTCTTAAGGCCCCTCATATAAACGTCTCTCCCTGAGAAGACTTGCTCTGGTGTTTAAAACCTCTACAGCTCTGGTGGTTAAAATGCTTAATAGAGAAATGCCATAATATTTGTTTTTTTATAATGCTTCAGTCTTGGAATGTTTTTCTGTTATTCTATTCAGAAAATCCAATACTAAAATAGGGACAGGATAGAAGCTGCAA
This sequence comes from Umbra pygmaea, assembly GCA_016801145.1. Lineage (NCBI taxonomy): Eukaryota > Metazoa > Chordata > Actinopteri > Esociformes > Umbridae > Umbra > Umbra pygmaea. The sequence continues at coordinate 3,487 of JACXGM010023957.1, forward strand.
TTCCTGAACCACAAGTGCCAAGCCTTGCTGCTTTAGTCTGTGGCTTAACGATCTCTGCTGTTCTGCCTATGTGTAACTATGTGTAACTATGTGTAACTATGTGTAACTATGTGTAACTATGTGTAACTATGTGTAACTATGTGTAACTATGTGTAACTATGTGGCTCGTTCCCTCCAGGCACTCTGACCCAGTTCACCCTGGTGCTGTACGGTACAGGCTTCGATTCCAACAGCCCCGCATCCAAGGACCTCTCTCAGTCCAGTGACAGCAGTTGCAAGACCTTTGATCTTCAACAGATCTGTATCGGTAAGGATGTTACAGTGAAAGTTAGTTACTGTTAGGATGTTACAGTGAGAGTTAATTACTGTTAGGATGTTACAGTGAGAGTTAATTACCGTTAGGATGTTACAGTGAGAGTTAATTACCGTTAGGATGTTACAGTGAGAGTTAATTACTGTTAGGATGTTACAGTGAGAGTTAATTACCGTTAAGATGTTACAGTGAGAGTTATTTACCGTTAGGATGTTACAGTGAGAGTTAATTACCGTTAGGATGTTACAGTGAGAGTTAATTACTGTTAGGATGTTACAGTGAGAGTTAATTACCGTTAGGATGTTACAGTGAAAGTTAATTACTGTCAGGATGTTACAGTGAGAGTTAATTACCATTAGGATGTTACAGTGAGAGTTAATTGTGTAAGCTATGTTAAGCCAGCTAGTGTCCTGAAGAGCCACTGAGTCCCCAGGCTTTTGTTGCTCAATCATCTGACACAAGCATTTGGGTTCTGAATGGATCATAAGCCTACCATCCTGGGGCTTAGCAGGCTTATGTTTTTCAACCCCTCTGTAATGCTCAGTCCCTTATTGCACAACTACATTAAATATGTACACTGTACAGGTTAGACCGCTAAGAGGGAAAACTGACTGTCGTATCTAAAGCGAATGGCTTGTAGAAGTTAAACTGTAAGATAGGGAGAGCCAGGAATAGACTGACCCCTGCTGGATCCTAGGGGTATCACAATTCATCAAACCTTGTTGGGATGCACTGTATGTACTGTAGAAGAGGAACATTAATACAGTAGGAGTATTGTAAGATTATATTGGTCAATACATACATTTCTTTGGAAACATGTTTCTCCTCTACAGCAGACATACACATAATTAGTCATATGTTTTCAATAAAAGCTAGTTATCATAAAAGTAAAAGCTAGTTATCATATCAGCACCAACATATTCGGATATAATAATAAATAATACATAAGTGTTCTTCATGGATCTGTGAGCTTAATTGTGGTTGTTGGCCGGGAAATGTGCTCTCCTCAGTGCAAATGTGACAGTGAAATCAGGGTTGAGAAAGCAGTATGGTTACAAGCAGACCCGCTTCGTAGGTCATGTCTCAGTCATTGACTCTCCCTTAAAACACTGTGGAGTTGCCCCGATGGACTTCACGAAATGTCATAAAATAAGTATAATGTTTGTTTGGTTGAGGTTGTTGAACAGGTTTCCCTCCAACTATTGAGATTTGTAGTAAACATTAGTATTACATTTGAGCAGAGATATGAGATGGTGCATCTCTCTGGGCTTTGCTTTGTTAAGGAGGCCTAGTTAGGTGCTGTGATGAACACATTCAGTCAGTTTGCATATGACAACTGTTGTTAGTGCATCCAGAAAAAAATGTTTTGTGGGGGAATGTTCTCCTACCAATCCCTCCTTTCCTCCTCTAATGTCGACTCTGTCATCAAGCCCTTCCCCCCTCACCTCTGTCATTACCCCCCCGTTCCTTCCTCTTTTTTTTGCCAGCTGTCTTCTTTCATGTGATCCTCCTCTCACAGTCACTTCAACTCTTTCAGCGTGCATAGAATGGCACCTGATTGGGATCAATGGTACTGGCCTGGTCTCCAAGGCTCCAGTGTGGGGGTGCCAGTAATGGCACCACCAGTCTGTCCATTGGGATGTGAAAACAAATATTGCTTCAGCGCTTATTATAAAGTCCATGTATTATTCCCAATTTGTTGGTAAATCATGGCTCAGGGCACAGTGTAACAGTGCACGTTTACGCAAATATATATATTTTCAGCTTTTGCAATTGCCTCAGTCCACAATCTACAGCGTTCTACAGCACATTCACACATTAAACCTTTTGTGGCTGGAAACTGTTTATTTTCACACAAGCTGCTATGAACATAATTCATCTTAAAAGAGAATCACACCTTCTGTTTTGAGATGGTTCCTTAAACTGAATGCAGTCTACTGGCTAAGAGAAACTGTAATTCTGTAAATGACTGTAAATGATTGCTTTTATTTAAACAAGCCAATAAAAACTTCACATACATCATTAAGAGATTATGGTAATCCAAGCATATTAGCATAAAATAAATAAAGAAGAAAAATAATCACCTGGATTCTACAGATAATTGATATTAATTAAAAAATAAACCTCTAGGTCACTTCCATACATTTGGAAACATAATCATGGGTTAAAGTTTATATTGGCTAATCTGACTTCTTTCAGGGTGAGGAATGTCAAATATTAATCTGAACAGTCAGCTTCTCCTTTAAGTATAGGGACTGTTCACTGGATCTTGAGTGATGACTGTAATACCACTGCATTTAGTACGAATTGAGTAAGAATAGTGAGGCAATAAGATTTTGTCAACTAAGTCAATAAACTAGCAGAGCCAGAGAATTTTAGCCATGTTAAATACAACATTAAGCAACAGAATTATTAGTACATCTGTTTTAAAATATTTTAACACAATTTCCTCTCTCCCGTGTGTGTGCGTGTGTGTGCGTGTGTGTGCGTGTGTGTGCGTGTGTGTGTGTGTGTGTGTGTGTGTGTGCGTGTGTGTGTGTGTGTGTGTGTGTGTGTGTGTGTGTGTGTGTGTGTGTGTGTGTGTGTGTGTGTGTGTGTGTGTGTGTGTGCGCAGAATGCAACAGTGGCTACTACCTCTTTGAGCAGGGCTGTGTGAGGGACTGTCCACCAGGCTTTTCTGCAGGCTCCACTCCCCTCAACTACACCCTGGGCAACTTTCTGGAGCCGGCCTCTGTCCCGTCCTGCCTGCCTTGCCCGGCACCATGCCTTACCTGCAGCGGCCTCAGCACTAAAGCCTGCCTCACCTGCCCGCCCCACAGCCACCTGGACTATGTGTCCGGCACCTGCCTGCACCTTAACCAGATACAGAGGGAGTCTCCTGACAGCTTCACGTTGAACCAGGCCAACGCCCGTCCTCGTCCGGAGCTCCGCTCCCAGCTCCCTGTCACCATTGCCGTGTTCAGCTGCATGGCCATCATGTTCACCTTCGCTGGGGTGTTTGTTCTGCTGCAGCTGCGGTCTGGAGCCCTAGCCAAACTGCCCTCGCTGGAGGAGGCCAGCTCAGGCCTGAGGGGGGGGCTGGGCCTGGGGGGCAGCAGCAGGGTGGTGTCGTACCGCGGGATCCCCACGGTGTGGGGCGACGACGGGATTAACTCTGAGTCCGACAATGACGACTTTGACGTCCACAACGAGCGGACTGCCTTCATCAAAACACAAAGTGCTCTTTAACCCCCCTCCTCCTGTTTTAGCTTCCTACCTCCCCCACTCAATCACTCTTAAGATTTTAATTCTGAGCTGTCTGTCCTCCTCTCACCGGCCCCTCCTCTTTTGGCTACTCTTTCCCCTTTCTGCTTCCTGTTTCTTGGTCCTCTAATTGGGTTTCATCCTTCTGGTTTTGGTCTACTCTGCAGTGAGCTGATGGGGGTGGGATGGCCTGTGTAGCTCCCTTGACACTCTGGTGCTTTTCTATTAAAATGGCTCTCTGATCCCCCCTCGCCCTCAATCACCAGTGGACAGAGTGTGTCTGAGCACAGCCTGGTTCCCGTACGGTTCCATGGATTCGCTGTCACAGTAAACAAATGATTATTGTTTGCTCTATGTTGTTTCTTTCCCTTTCCAATCTCTAGTGCCAGTGCGTTTACCGGATGAGATTGTAAATTGGGGGTACCCTGCTGGGTGTGCTGGGTGAACAGTATGTCGGTTAGGTTCTGGAGTTCCTCCCAGATTTTAGAGCTACCCACCGTATGAGCTTGTCCTGCAGTATGAGACCTGCGATCAGAGCCAGATCCATACTCTGTGAGTCATGAGACTAGCGGCCTCCGCGTCTTGGAATTCAGCAGTCGTTCTGCTTATTCCCAGTGGATTGCAAATGCTGAATTCCTGTGATTTGGAGGGCTCTATATGACCTCCGCCCTCTCACGGCTCTCCACTAACAGATGGAAAGGAACTCTCACCCTGATCCCTAAAGATAGGTCGGCTGTTCACCTAGTTATGCACCCACAATTTTCAGGGCTGTAGACTTAAGACCAGGATTGTAATGCCTTTTTGATAAAAACCTAATCCCATGCAAAAGTGCCCAGAAAAATATAAACCGGCTTTCCACTCGAGGCTTGTAACTGCTCAGTGACTGAGCGTGTGTGGATGTACCAAGGCTGCTGTAGGTTTCTCAGAGCAGCTGTAGAGGCAGTCATGGTCCCACCATTCCACTACCCATTCAGTGCTGGTACTCAAAGACACTCCGCATTGAGTTGGATTCATACTTCATTGAAATGTGTCATGTGTGAGCATGTGTCAGTTGGACCAATATGAGGAATGGCCACATTAAAGGATACATTTGTAGGCTAAGATATGATACTGGCTGGCCTGTGGAGCTTTATTTCCCTTACTGCAGTCCTTAAAGCGCTGCCTACTGTTTGTTAGACAACGTAGGTTGGCTAGTAGTCCCAATTTCTTTGAAATCCTTCAAGAGTCCTGCATTCAAACATATCACAGTCTTCTCCACTTGTCCTCCAGGCATTGTCCCTATCTGGGATGTCGATGGAGACTAGAGATTATGTTTTATATACTTGACAATTAATTAAATGTTACAGCTGAGAAATATTCCAAGGGAGTTTTCTTCGACTCATATCTTTATGAAAAACTTTTAAGTGAAATTTTGGCTGCATATATTGCTTTTATAATCTGTACCTCTTAAATTTATCCATTGGACAAATATTGAATCCATCCATCTTTATTTTTTCCCATGACTATTTTAAATTATTTTTCATTTCCACCACATATGATGAGGCTTTTCTGATAGTGGTTGTCATGGTAATGCAGCTAGTCACAGCAATGGCAGCACAAGATATGTTCCATAGTTAATGATGAATAATGGTATCGGTCAATAGTGAAAACTTTTCACATGAGGTTATTTTTTTTAGCATAGGAGTTTTCCTTTCATTAATGTAGGCTCCTACAGTAATATAAAGACTTTGAAGTCTTTATCTACAGTACCTGAGCTGTACGGCTCCACAACACTACTTGTTTCACTCTCCTCCCCTTCTCTGGCACAGCTCAAAGGTAATTTGATATATCCCGATTTATGCCCTCTGAATATATTGCTTTTAGAATTGTTTTTTAAGGGAGTGATCCCTGTGCTTTAAATCATATGTAATTAAACACCTTACTGAGAAAGATGTAGTCTCCTATAAACCTACTGTGAGGTTGAACTTTGAAAAAGGTTGATGTCATTAACACAGAAATGGAAAAGTGATTTGTTTTGCCATGGCTGATGTAAAGTCCCTGCTCCTATTGATGGTCATTTGTTTTTTTCAAGGAAAGAAATTACTGAGAAATCCTTGAATTTTTCTTCCAACGACAGTTATGTTTTAGCTACAGCTGAGGCAATCATTATTCTCCCAGCATTACTCCCTCTCATTATTGGCCTTCAACTTACGGGGACATTTTTTTGCATTATAAGTTTAAGGAAACAGGCAGCTTCTTGGTTGGATGTTGCGCCCCCTGCAGTGCAGACACAATATGACATTTGATTGCGGCAGAGTTCCTGGTTTTACCAAAGACAGAGCAATTTACCGTAGTGTTCACTAGAGTTCTACTCCAGATTGCTGAGTCTAGATTGGAGAGATTATGGTAGCTAAGGTCTGTCTTTATGCATTGATTCCTAAATCAGGATAAGTTGTCCATTCTGAGCTCATTCGTTACTCCTGTTGTTAAACGTAGAGCCCCCTGCAGCCCTGCTTGGTGGGGGCTGGAGCACGGAAGTCTCGAAATACCTTCTGTATGCTGACATACAGCACTGGATGTGGACGGAGCAGATTGAGAATGTAACCCTTACCCATACACTAAAGGGCTGAGTGTGTGTGTGTATGTGTGTGTGGTGCGTGTGCTGTGTGTTCTTAAGAAACACACTCATAAGGGTGTATACAGAGCTTTGGACACAGAACCCACGTAACTCTGTCCCCATCAACACACATGTCCTCATAAGCTCATTGGTCAGGAGCGACGTACAGCACCCTACAGACATGGTGACCCACTGTACAGAAATAATGGAAGCAAATGACTACCTTAGATGGGACATCAACTTTAAAATAGGGCCTATTTTTGTACTCTATATATGGTGCAGTGTAATTTTCTTTAATTTAAATATTTTTTTCTCTTGTTATTTTTTCCTTTATTTAATTCATGTCAATATGCTGATTATAGATTCTACAAAAAATAAAGATCTATGCAAACTTCAGGATTTGTCTTTTTATTTTATATCTGATTGAGGGATAATACCTGTATTTGAAAAAAGAAAGACATGTCTCTGTTTGATAATTGATATCCGATGTCCAGAGGGATTCACTTGAACAAAGGCGAAGGCACAGAAACAAAAGGACATACTTGCAGGAGTTGGAAGTAGAATCTGTTTCTTACATCTACCAACTACGTTTTTGTGTGGATATTTTACAAATGTGGCAAAAGTTTTGTTTTCAGGTAGAATAATTTGGGATCATAACATGGTCACCTAGATGGCATACACATACTGTATACAGACAGATGACAAATTAAAGTAAAAGCCTGAATAAATGAACATATCTAATGCAAAATGATGTACCATCCCTCCAGAAGTGTTCCAGAAACTCATAAAATCCATGCCAAGTTGCAATGTAACTATTCTGAATTTTGTTTTGCCTTTAATTTGTCACACAGCTGAATGTACCACTGATGTAGGTAATGCAGCTGTGTTCAAACTTTATATAACCTGGAGAGTCAATTGGACAATGTCTGCAATGTGTCAGGACATAAAGGAAATATGTGTCATGTGATACAACAGGTCCTATTAATTGCTAAGTGTGTCATAGTACTGTATGCAGAGGTGGTAATTTAGGTACTCTGAGTTCACAAATTTTGGGATGTCCCTAAATAATCAGGTAAAGAGTTCATATCTTACCAAAGCCATGATTGATATTTTCTTTACACTTTCTATTTCTTTCATAGGTCAATGTTAAAATATGAATTCCCTTTATCTGATCATTTTGGTCTTTTTCCAAAATTTTCCAATCTGAATAGCAACCCCTCAAACTGGTGAAATGGCAAAATTAACTTTAGAGAGAATACAATTGGTTAGACATGTTTTGTAAGTAAGGCTCCAACAATTTGAGAAATTTCACAATTTTTTCACATTATGTACATATCTGGCCTGGAAATTGAAAGTAGGTCTAACTTTAGTTAACGGTTGATCAATTAATGCTTGTTGATACATAATAGTTGTAACATTTAGTAATGGTTACTGAATCGAGTTATGATAGCTAAATAGCTATATTTAAATATATAATTCACTGTAAATTGGTACACAAGCTAGTTTTGCCACATTTCGCTACACAAGACCTACAGTAGTTGTGCTAGCCTAATATCACCATAGACCGTATATATCACTGGACATAAGATGTGTAATGTCACTTATTGGTGTGTGATGATCTGGGCCAGTATTTATCAAGCTTCTTAGAATTACTCTTAAGAACACTGCTTGACTTAAGAGTAAAAAAATTCTTGGCTCAAAGCTGCGCTTAAAAGTTATCAAACATCTCAGTCCTACTTTTAGTGAAGTGTAGGACTAAATCTTAAGTGTCAGTCTTAAGCTGGATTCACACCAGGTCCGGCAAACTGGTTGTATTGTGGCGGAAGTCCATTAATTTTAATAGGAAGCAATGCGCACCGCTGTGGCAAATCTACCGGAACCGGCAAAATGTGGATGCGGTGCGGCCGGTGTGTCGCAAGAGTTGAAATAATCCAACTTGTGCGGTGCTTTGCCGTTCGGTGCCAGAACCGGAAGTTGATTTACCTCCGAAAAAGAGCTAATATTTCGCTTTCATCTATGGGTGTGTGAGATTGCAAGACAAGCTTTGACAACTCAGTAGATAGTTTTCGTATTGTCAATGAATACTAAACTGAAAACAGCTCCTGCCGAAAAATCTACCGGAAACGGCAAAATGTGGATGGAGTGCGGCGGGTGTGTAACAAGAATTGAAATAATTCAACTTGTGCTGTGCTTTGACGTATGGCACCAGAACCGGAAGTTGATGTACCACCGAGGTGGAGCTAATATGTCGCTTTCACCTATGGGTTTATGCGATTGCAAGAAAAGCTTTGACAGCTCAGTAGATTGTTTTCGTATTTTCAATGAACTAAACTGAAAAAAGCTCCTGCCAGTCGCCTTGCTGGAGGAGGATATTTGTATGCAATTTTGCCCACCATCTCGTAGATGCGGAAGATTGATGACGATGTTGATTGCGGTGTACAAGTGTGTCTGCATTACGATGATTTTTTGCCGGACCTGGTGTGAAACCAGCAAAAGAGATCTGGATGGCGCCTTCGGCACGAACAATGACAGTATACAAGATGGACGAAACCTTGCATTCATTCCTATGGAGAGAACGTGAAGTTTATTAGAAGCACTTTTTCGGTGATAGCGAGCGTAGCTACTGTGCAGCCTCAAGTAGACATGGAAGTTGAAGCAACCATGGGCTTAGAGGCCAACAGTGGAACTGCACCCCCTGTAGCCCAAAAATACATTTTCCCATAGACTTTCATGTTGATAGAAACTTCTATATTTCAGCAGAAATTTTTATTAGTACATCAACTTACCAGCCTGAACACTAAAAGTGTGCTTGTTTAAAATGTTAGGTTTTGAATTTTTTTTAACATTCACTAGTAGCCAAATCCAGAGTTATTAAAGTAGGCATGATGAATGTGTTAGTGTTACTACCGGTTAGTACAATAACACAAACATACTCTTTCTAGTGCACTTGTCCGTTGGGCCGCACAACGCGGAAGATCCGGGTATTTTGGAGCTCCATGTTTGCTTCATGTGCTTTTGAGCAACTTTCACTGGAATGAATGGGGCTTTGTGCAGAACGCGCCATCCAGTTCTCTTAATACATCCATGGTATAGAGCTTGGGGGCGTGACGTCATGGCTCTAGCGCCGCGCTGGCTGATGGGAAAAATTGCCATTTTGTGAGGCCATTTGTTTTGTTTACTGTCATTGTTGTAACACGCCAAGGATATTTTAGTTATAGGAAGAACCTGTTGTGTTGTTGGATGTAATGTCCGTTCACACGATGGACGGGGCAAAAAGATAGACAGGCTTTATTTTTATTCTTTTCCGGCTTGGAAAATAATGGAGTCATGTGTCCGATGTATCCAAGCGAAGACGGATGGCCTGGATATCCGAAGACGCACGGACATACTCTTTGCAGACATCCCAAGTTCATTGAAAGTGTGTTCCAGGCATTTTCATTCAAGTACTGTAAGTGTACTTCACTTAGAAAATGATTGTGTTCTCCTTGTGTTGTTTTCCCGAGAGGAGTAGTCATAGGTTCCTCTGCATTTTATAACTTAGCACTATTCTGTCAACTGTGGCAAAGTGACAAAGCTAAGTTGGGCTAGTTCAAATAAAGTTTGCTGAATCAATGAATGTGATCAAAACAAAGCACTCAGCTATTTTGATCACTGTGATTGAAGAAGCATGAGAAATTCTTTATAAAACTTGTAAGTATGTTTGCCACATGAGTTCAATTGGCATATCAGTGACCGTCTTTGTGCCACAAATTTGAACTGTTACCTCTATCTTAAACAAGAGAGCATCTACATCAGTACAGGTCTCAGCTATCCCTCCCATGCAGGTACAATGGGTACACTCCACCTTCCCAGGGCTGCTCACAATGACCCAGGGCTTTAGAGGAGGCTCATTCAACCTCTGTGAGTGCATAACCTGTGTACATACAGAGCAACAGTAGATGAAAAGAGCAGTGGGCACAAGTATCAGAGCCACCGGCAAATGTGTGGCGAGCTGGCATTTGCCCCAGTACTTTTCAAAGTAGTGTGGCGCCACCTCAAGGCTACTTACGACTTATCGCCTGATATCACTGTGGACATTTTTGAAATAGGACAAGTCAACTCTTCAAAGTAGCCAGATCTACATTCATTGTTAATGTGGGAACTGTAATACAGACATTGTTCATGTGTGCACTGTAATAAATGGCATGTAAATAAAATGTATGAAATTAAACTAACCCTCTATGGCATGCATTTTTATTTTGGGGGGGCATTCAACCCCATTTCCTGGGAACTTGAGGGTCCCTGATAACATATTAGTCATAAAATCCCCCCTGCCCCAATAAGACATTGGTTTGTTGTCCAGCAACACTGTGCTATGAGGGTACTGAAAAAACAAGGTTTTCTATTGTACATATGCTAAGTGGAATAAGGTAGACAACCAAGATATGCATTAGACTATATTTATTTTAACAAACATCAATTACAAATGGTTCCAACAACATACAATCAAATAAACAAACCACTACTAAGCATTTTTTTTACATTAATCATGTCTTTGTCTTTCTATGTTGGTTTCTTTTTAAGTGTACTGCTTACCATATAGAGCTAAAATCAAGTTATTTTAAACTACAGTGTTGTTTTTTGCAGTTGCTGTATTTGGCTTTTATGATTCAGAATTCTGACTAAGGTTTGTAGTAGTTTGACAAAGGCTTTGATTCACATGACCCAACGAGAAAGAAAATCTAATCATAAATCTATAGCACAGATGCCATTAGACAAGGCATGTACTGCAACGATAATTGTTACATGACTTGTTTATCTAGATAAATGTCGACTAAGTTACTAAAATGTATGTGAATGATAACTGTTGTCTTTCATCTACAAAGCATACCATTAAGACACATTTTTACCTCACAAGCTCAGGGAAAATTCAGACTGATCCTCAAGATGTAAACTGAACGTGGGCTTCCATAGATTAAAAATTACGAAACTGAGCCCAGTATAAGCATAGATATCGAGAAAAAAAGGCAAGATGACTTAGGGCGGAGTCTTTAACGTCATCGCCGGTGGCCATCTTGTCACAGGCAAGCTTGGTGGGCTGTATGGTACCTGATGTAAGGTGAGTGATCACAAATACTCTAATCTCGCTGAAATCTTGACGGATTTACAAACTGTTCAGTTTCTTACAAATGTTATTAACGTGGCTATTATTCTGGATGCTTTATATATAATATGCATTTTTTTCAAAAACTATGTAGTGTCATAACTACATCTCTGACATTTTTAACAATCCAAACCGTTTGAAAATCGGTAGAAAATTTAGCAAGTTATGGTTATTTGAAAGTACATGCACCATTAACACACAATGTTATGAGTAAGCGAGCTGTCTGTGGCAAGATGGCCGCCAGGTGCGGACGTCAACCTCCATTGGCCAGCAGCGCGGATGAGAGATCTAGCCTTTATTATGGATATCTATGGGTATAAGCACTCACACCACAGACGGATCACTATACAAAAATATCTGGAAATGTCAGAGGTATATCGTTGGACTCGAGTACATTCTCTTGCAGGCACCTCATTAATTTCTGAACAGTGCCATCTTTTCCATGTAAGGTTTTCTTGCATCCGGTAGAAGTCTGTCTCTGTATAGTACATTTTGTACTTTTAATAGACTTTTAAACATTGTTTTCGACACTATTATTGTGGCCTCACAATATGGCGGCGGCCTCTTGTTTACGTCCCAGAATGCACTGCGCAGTGATGTCGGTTGCCAAGCTCTATATACCTAGTTAGCTATCTAATAATTTATAATATTTATAATATAAGTTCCTGCGGTGGAAAGACGCCATAAGACTACAAAAGCTATGCTAGCTTGAGGGGGATACATTTGTTATAATAGCATAGAATGTTTTTTTAAAGGTAATCTGTCAGTTCAGTTAATGCATTTATTTACGCCATGGTCAATAATAATATAACAAATATGTTATAAATAGGATGTAATAAAGAAAGGTACACCTTACCTGGAGATTTGGATTAACATCCGTCATGATGGATGCTATTTGTGTTGCTACCTGGTTTGTGGTGGTCGTAACGTGCCATATCCAATCAGTGGCCTTTTAACAAGTGAGGCAAACCACGATTGCTCAAAAAAATGCGACCAATTGCATTCAAATGGGATAATCTAGGCTTTTTCATTGGAGGAGGAGCAGCAGCAGCAGCGCGACACAGGGCTCCTCCGCCGGCGCGCGACACAGGGCTCCTCCGCCGGCGCGCGACACAGGGCTCCTCCGCCGGCGCGCGACACAGGGCTCCTCCGCCGGCGCGCGACACAGGGCTCCTC
>JACXGM010023959.1:0-15952 GCA_016801145.1 Umbra pygmaea
ATATACAAAATGGAGTATGCAGGTGTGGTGAATCATGATAATTGAGTCCGGGTATGGGAACTGTAGTTCTTAGGAGGTATGACTAGGGAAGCTGTAGTCCACAGGAAGTAGAACTGATGAATGGGAATTGTAGTTCTGAGCGGGATGGAATAGGGAAGTGGCAGTGTCCAGGGAAGGGGAATTGGGAATCGTTACACTAATGCTAAGCCAAAGAGACTCAAGCTAGCTTGTTTAAATTGTTTCTAATGGCTTCCCATTATAACATATAATGATAATTATTCAGGTAAAAAGGATCTATTATATTACTGATAAATAAACAATATTTTCTAGTTTTTCCAATGATTCAATTACTTTTAAAGGAAAATAGAATGTACGTTCAATTTCTATTATAATATTCAAACAATTTAACAATACTTTTGAACATAAAACTAAAGTAAATTACATATAAAAAAAAGAATAAGATTATTTTCTTTTCACTCCACCTGGGACCTGTAACAACTACATTTGACCCATCCCTGCCCACGCTCAACTATCAGTCATTCCACAGACCTCAATTCAATTGTTGTTTCTCTATTTTGATTTAATGCAGGAATCATCGATAGTTGAAGGGTGGAGGAGGGAACGAAAAAAATGATAGGAGGAGAGTTATCCGACATGCTGATTAAGAAATATAAAAGCGGTGACAGGGTGGTTACAGCGTTAGAATCCCGGTGACAGATCTGTTGTTGTGCCCTTGAGCAAATAATTTAATTCTAACTGCTTATGTAAATTGTTCTGGATAAGAACATCTGCTAAATTATTAAAATGTAAATAGACTAAGTTTTTCTATCTCTCACCATCTGTCTAACAGATTATAGAGACAGGATCCTTGCCAGGCCAACTTGTACTGTTTGTAGCTACTTTATTGAATGTACTGGAATAGTCGTTGATACTCACATTAGTGTATATTGATTACTTCTAACCAACTTGGTACCAAAGCTTACAGATTATGACAAATGAAATAAACACACTACTTTTTGTTATGTAAACATCATTACACATAACCAACTAAAAATCAAAACATGGATTTCCAATTCATTTATTTACAAAGTCACAGAGGAGCACAGTTGTCTTTAATGCATCGTCTGCGCTGCATTGATATGTACATTTCCCTGTGAGAAGCTAAGACATTTTTAACATTTATATTTAGTGGTGTACTGTATGACAATATCCCCTGTTAGAAAACTTAACATATGCTTCTGACAGCTATGGTTGAGGAGGATGTAAAGCCTATCTATAAGCAACTTGCTCTTTCGGAAGACATTGCTAAACCATAGAATAGCTTCATCAATTCTTCAACTTGTACCAGTTTTAGTCAAAGTTCCTTCTTTTCGACTCTCAAATGTAAAACATGTGCTATTTGTGTTTACTGTAGATCTGACCCACCAAATTACACTTCAACAGGGGGGTTACTACACTCCAGAGCAACTGAGACCAGATGAGGATTGACCCTATATCACCATTCTCATAGCAATTCATATATACTCTGTACCCAGGCTTTCTGTGCAACAGAACTGTCTGTGGGTTTGCAGATGTAAACAAACAGAAATGTAATTACCAGCTGATAATATTGTCATAAATATGTCCAGAAAAAAAATAATATATAATATGATGCTTAGAATTATGACCAGTTAATGAGATAGGGGTCACAATTATGACAAATGACTTCGATGGCATTCAGAAAAAAACACATTTCTGTGGAAGGTATAAATAGAGGCAACAACGAAACCACATCCCAGTGACATGTTATTGTATGTGGAGGTCAGGGCTGCCCAGGAAGGTACCTAGAGAGCTACCATCCTGCAGCTTCTTTTCAACACTATTTTAGCACATCATTCTAATACGGTAATTAACTAACTGAAAGCTAAATTAGTTTACTTACTAGTGGAGTTGGTGAGAAATCCTACATGACGGTATACAGGAACAGTGTTGGGCAGCCCTGGTGTAAATAAACTACTAGAGTTTAAACAAATTATGACCCTGAAGCCTACAGTCAAGGCTCAGAAGAGAGTTATCTACCTGATAACCCGTTAAACAGAATTGTCGATGTGCACATATTTTACTTACTGGCATTAAAGCTATGTTTAAGCCATTGTATGCTCTTAGAAAAATGATCCAAAAAGGGTTCTCTGATTGTCCTCATCGGGGAAACCATTTTATGGTTCCAAGAAGTTCCCTTTTTGGTTCCAATAAGAACCAATCATAGGCATAAAGTTGTAATCAAAATGTTCAGTAGTATTCTTGGGTTTGCGTGCTGCAACCACCTTCTTCAAATCCCACCAGAGGTTTTCTATGGGGTTCAAGTAAGTTGACTGTGACGGCCACTGTAGAATCATCCAGGACTTCTTCTGCAACAAAGCCTTTGTGGAATTTGAGGTATGCTTGGGTTCATTGTCCTGCTAGACGGTTCACTGACCACCAAGCTTCAGCTTCCTAACAGATAGCATGACGATTTTTCCTAGGATATACTGATAATTCAATTAATACATTTTGCCTTCCAAACGCTGCAGGTTTCCTGTAAAAGAGGATGCAAAGCAGCCCCAGAGCATCACTGAGCCACCACCATGCTTGACTGTGGGCAGGGTGTTATTTTCAGCGTATGCTTCATTCTTCTTCCTTCCGACATATCGCTGATCCATTGTGCCGAAAAGTTCCAGTTTAGTTTCATCATTCTATGGCTTCTTTGTATGATTTTGAAGTAGTTCTGGCATGGAAAACTTTTGCATTTAGTACGGACCTTACTGTGCTCACTGAAACGTCAGTGCCTGTTGCCACCAGATCTTTTTGCAGGTCTTTGCAGTCACTCAAGTGTTTTTCACAACCTGCCATTTCAGAAATCTGGTTGCAGCCATTGATAGCTTCCTCTTTCTGCCCCATCCAGGTAGTGTAATCACCGTTCCCTTAACTTTGAACTTGCAAACTATGCTTCCAACAGTGTCTCTGAGAACATCAGTGCATTCACTATCTTTTGTATCCTATTCCTTGGTTGTGAAAGACAATGTTTGTTTGTCTTGGACCATTCTTTTGACTTAGCCATGTTTCTAACACACAGTCAAACCTGACAATCAACAAACCCATGGCTAGTTCAGGTATTTCATCTGTTCCAGCTCAAGCACACCTGGTGCAACTAATGAAGCCCTTGATTAGTTGCATCAGGTGTTTGGGACATCACCTGTTTTGAAGATTTATGCAGTTGCATTTTCAGTTGGATTTGGGGAAACCACTTGAAGCATTTGTTATGTTGAGCTATTTCAATTGCTTTTGTTTGATTTGCTCATTGCAAACAACTGAAAGTGTGGACATTATGCAAATATACCCGATTTGCAATGGGGGTTGAATACATTTCAAAGTCAAAGTCAAAGTTGTTACATTTGATTGTAACACTAGATCCTTTACCACTGAGGATTATTAGTGGATACCAAAAGGGTTCTATATGTCACCAAAAAGGGTCCTCATTGGAACCAAAAAAGTTTATTATATGAATCATAAAAGGGTTCTCCTAAGAGGACAAATGAAGAACCTTTTTTGTATTCTATTATAAGTGTAGGACTATAGCCACTAAATTCTGATAATTTGAAACACTGATTCTAAACATGAATTTAGACTAATCCCTGACAGGCTCTGCTTAAACTTGCTATCTGTTTGTCTTGAAAATCATGACAAGATAAGAAAGATTATGTTTAAATGCAATTTCTGTCAAAAGACTGGGTTCTTGAATTGTTCACTGCCCTGCATTGCACAGCATACCGACTATATCCAGAATGCTCATAGAGAACAATGTGGGACCGAGGAATGACACAGGCTTGTTTCAACTCATTGTGCTTTGGTGGAGGGTCAACACCTAACTGAGTATTCTCTTCCAAGCATGCAAGTTTCAGAGGATCTACCTGTTAAGTGAGTTGTGTGATAAATAGCATAACAGTTTGTCAGAATGTGCTTAGGATAAAACGTCCTGACGTTTCTCCGACGAGCCATGACCATAATCATCGACTGGAAAAAAACACTCCCAAGACTTTCTAATGCTTCTTATTGACACAATATCACATTGATCTTACTCTGGTAGGAGAAGCACAACATTCACAAAGAGCAAATGTTAACAGTATTGGGATATTCAAACATGGTTACAATATTCAATCCTGTTTTCTAATTATATAATATGAATTTTGATTAGTATGTACAGCGGATTTTGTGTAGACATTTCTGTTGATGTGTGAACCGTGAAAATGAAATTTGCAGCCCTGTTCTTTTAGTATTGACTATAGAAATACTAGCCTACCTACACAGCCATGTTACTCCCTGTAACTACGGTACCCATTTACTGTTAACTCTATCACTTTTTACAGTATTCTTACAGTGTTACATATTTCTATCCTTTGAGTTATTGTTAACTTATATCTGAATTCATTTATTTTTTGCTACTGAAACATTAACTAAAATGTAATTTGATTTCATTTTATGAAGTAGTATCACAATGTATACTGTGGCAAACTGTATAGACTTGCATTTAATTTGTGCATATTTTGTATACATTATTTGTATGCCAACATTTGTGGATTTATAGAGGTTAGATTTCCTTTAGAAAGTCTGTTTTCTCCCAACTGGGGGCGCTAAAATGCTAGGGCCAGCCCTGAGTATTTGGTTATATAAAATGTCTTGGAGAAAAAAACCAATCACATAGATTTACCTAATTTATTAAGGACATAAGGACTGGAGACAGCCAGGTTTCACGTTGCTTGTATCATAGCAACATGGATCTATTTGTATTTGTCTTGCCTCTCGTTTCTTCTGGAAATGAGGTACGAAGATGCATGATTCTGGCTAATACCCCACAGCTATATACAATATACAGTAAATGGCTCTGATAACTACTTCTCAAAAACAAGCATAGAGTAATGCAGTTCTAGTAATGCAGTTAACTAACTACATACATACAAGACAAACACATGGAGTAAAGACAATGTCACAAATGAGATGCTGTTTGTCTGCTACATGCTCTAATGAGTAAATAATGTCTCATATCTCTATGCTTACTTCTAACATCTGTAATAAACACAGGTTGAGCCATTGGTGCATAGACTGTAATTATAACAGATGATATATGTATGTACAGGGGATACTTTCTGTTCCTTGTTTCTGGTTGTGAATATCTTTGCTTTATTTAGCCCAAAACGCCTGGTGTGATTGGGACACATTTCTTAAAAGATGTAGTGAGGCATGAGAACTAAAGTTGTCAAAGCAAATACACTGATACTACCTATACTTGAAAACTGGAACAGGAAATGTGTGTAGTTTTTACTGAACTGTAAGAAAATAATTCTGGGTGCAGAAAAACCTAAACCAAAAAAAACAACTAACATATAAAGTCAGAATATATGTAATGTTTTTGAGTCACAAAGCCAGAAATAATCCATGAGGTCCTTATTTCAGAGAATTGTAGGGCATTAAATGTTTGTAGACTTAATGATATTTTTACACATGTTAAAAGCATGTTTGACAAAAGAAAATGACATTGATGCGTTCATATTAAGCAGCTCATTATCCAATGAAGCATGATGGCTGATGATAAATGGACAACAAAACCATCAGAAAAACTGACATTCGGTAATGAGACCACTGTTTTCCCAGTCAGTATTTGTTAAGGGGCAAATGGAGCATGAAGCAATACTTGATGTTCAACTTCCAATTATTACAGGACAGTTGGGCACTTTACTCATCCATGCCTTATAAAGCTGGAAGAAGGAAATAGATCAGGGCTGCCCAACTCAGTTCCTGGAGATCCCTGTTTCTCTTTAACCCTAATTTAGCCTACCTGATTCTAATAATTAGCTGGATGAACGCTAAAGCAGATTAGTCTCAGCTAAGGTCTCAGCTTGTTCTTTCCTACTTTCCTGTCAATAAAAATACATAAAAAAATGTTTATGTACTCAATTAAATTGTGTGTATATTCCTTTCAATAAAAAAACAATTTCATATCCTTGTAGGTAATTACTTTAACTTATTTTATTTAAAAACATATCAAATCTACTCAATTATATTATGTGTAAGTTGCTTAAAAGTGCATTCAAAGGATATTTTTTACAGTGTAACATCTCAAATAAAAATAATTGTATGAAAATTCTAAAATAAAACAACTGGTTATTGTCCCACATACAGTCTATTATCCTTGATATTCTGCAAGCCTAGATACAGATTCTCCTGTTTTTATTTGCTAGCAAGTTTGATCTGCCTTAAAAAGAGAAAAGGCAGAATGAAACATCTGTCCTTGGCAATTCTGCAGGCTGAAGCCGATGAAATGATAAAGAGCTGCTCCTGCTGCTGGGGAACACGTCTGTGAAGGTTATTTCTTACTGTCTCTGGGGATTGGAGATTGAAACTTCCTGCAAAGCCTGTGACGTAATTGCATTGTTTGCTCTGATTGTATTATTTTCTCAGGCTGCTCTTTGTGTGTGTGTTTGTTTCAAGTGTCAAGTTTTATTTGTCACTTGTACAGAATACGCAAGGTATGGCCCATTATACAAAATACCTCCTTGCGTTAGCCCTCATGAAAATGCAAGAACAATACACATAATTGAGTAAATAAATTAAATCCATACAAAATAAAATTCAGATCCGAGACTTACACAATGCAATAAAGACAGTAAGTGAATAAAGAGCGCAAATATAGAATAAACTAGTTGAGAAGTGAGAATATGTGTGTGGAAAAAGCATAGGCTTGTTTATTTGTTTATTTGTCAAATGCATGTACAGTGGAAATTATGTGTGTGTGCTGTTGTGTTTGTGGTCAGACTAGTTCAAGGGTTTTTCCGTCGAATGGCTTGCAAATAGAAGTCGTCTTTGGGCCTGCAGGGTTTGGCATCTTTTCCTCCGATAAAAAAGCATGGTGAATGGGTGAATAGAACATATAGAATGTTTGTTGATAATGCTGCTATCCGTCATTAGGTACCGCTTTAGATAGATGTCTTGTATTGGTGGAAGCTTGGCCTTAGAGGTGTATTAACTAACCACGATAGGGTCTTGCTGCTTTGATACAGCTATGAGAGTACAGTACCAATGGATACATACCAAACGTCCTTAAAACATGACACCAACTCTAAAGAAGGCAAATATCTAGTAGGTAAATGGCTTATCATCATTCTGAGTTCATCAAAGTTATCTTAAATGCAGTATAACAATAACTAGCTAGTTAGTATTGAGAGAAGTCCATTCTATTTTAGCAAACTTTCTAATACAATGTTTGACAGACTTTGCTAGGTAATGCCATCAAAGTGCATTTAAAAATGTAATGATGAGGGCAACATTGTTTTCTGTGACATTAGCCTAGTTTTTAGCAATGTGTTCATTAGCAATGCTATGCCAAGTGGAGCCATGCTTCAGAGTTTCTATCGTATTTAAATCTTCAAGTCAGTGTTACAGCAACACCACCAAACTTATTCTGACCTAATTCTGCACACGTTGTTATGTACAGTAGATCCTTTTTGTTTTTTGCGTATTGAATGTGAGACTTTGTGTTGTCTTTGCAGATGTCGATATTTTATTCGGTCAGGTCGCCATTGCAAATGAGAATCAGTTCTCAATTGGCTTACCAGGTTAAATGAAGGTGAAAAATAAAATATATTGTGTCGTGCAGAACCGTACATTCGTGGGTAAATAGGGATTAAGGAAGTGGGCTGAGAACAGATCCCTGGGGGGTCCAAGTGTTAGATTGAGTGAGGAGGAGGTGTTGTTGTCAATTCACACTACCTGAAGTCTGCTGCTTGTAGGAACGTCTGGTATCCAGTTGCACAGGAGTTTCCCCAGCTACATATGCTGAACTAGAGTCAATGAACAGCATTCTCACATATAATAGATGTTCCTCTTCTGTAGGTGTATTGCTGCAGTGTGAATAGCAATAGAATGGGCATCCTCCAATGGCCTGTGATAGGCAAATCATAGTGTGTGTGTTTTATTTAAGATTGGTACTGAGACATACAGAAATCCCTGTAATGTCTGGCCTCCTGACTAGAAGTTGGAAACTGTAACTGAGTCAAGTAAAAATGTATACGGAAATCAGGATCTGCTTTTTGTGATGTACAGCTAGTTGTGAATATAATGTAATGTGTTCTTTCCTGAAATGATCATCTACTGTAGGATGTTAAGATCTGAACTGAGGTCACGGTCCTGTTTAGAGAAAACTATGACTGCAGCATTAAAGGTCATCCATTACGGTAGTCACATCTTTGAATCTGAAAAAATCCTTCTCATTTAAGTTGAACAGCAGAAGATTAATTTGAGGTGGGACCTATAGCATGTAGCGGATCAGGGCGCAGGTATTTATAGTGAGTTACTGCAGGCTACAGGGCTACATTAATACTGAAATAATTTCTTGGCATCACGCCAGGCAATCCCTAGAGAGGTGCTTCAAACGGGGCACAGAAGAGGTACTCCCGTTGATATCCCCTCCCCCTCGTAGCGAGTGAATAAGAACACGTAACACGATTAGTGTGTCCTTATCCTTGCAGCTACATTCCTGAAAATGCAATGCTTTTCTTCTGTCAGGAAGCAGATTTTTCCTAATAACTGGGAAGCAGATTTACATGAATGATTTCTTGGGAGCAGAATTTGTGGTTGTAAGGCAACGATGGGAGTACTCACAGGACATAATGACCCTTTAAAGGATATGCACAGATTCCACACCACTGCGTTCCCCTGATAATTCTATGCAGGCAGTTCAGTGTACTCCATACTTTTAGTTGTAAACACAGTGATTGAATCGCTGTGTTGTTTACAGGCTGAGGAGAGTAAGTGCTCTTCAGGCAATGGGAAGCAGCAGCTTAGCCGGAGGCTGCCCCAGCGGCAGACCCCTATCCAGATATCGTCCTGCTTTTGAATGGCTGAGGCCTGCCATGATCTGCTACTCACAAACATGCATGCCTCTCCGATAATGTCAGTGCGTATTGAGATAAAGGATGGGTGTGTGGAAAGGGTGAACACAGAAACACACCGTCTCTATTGGCAGGAGAACACAGCAGGGGATCAATAGGATTGTATGTTGTTGTCGCGTAAAGGTAGTTTTGTCTGTCTTTGTTACTGTGTTACTTCGATTGAATTTGTCGTAATGTAAGTATATGATCTACAATTGAGCATTCGTTGTTATGGGAAGTTAATTTAATACTTGCTCATATAAATAATGAAGAGTAATTGATTATGCTTCTACAGATGGTATGATACAACTAATACACCATCCCAAACCATCCGAACAGTTTCTTTATTAGAAATTGATTTCTTCTTTGCTGATACAGCGTCCACTGGATCACATTCTCTCTTATATTGATTTCCGGTAGAACAAGCTGCAATCTCTGGCAAGGCAGGCATAAAGTATAGTAGACTAAATTTGTTTGTCCGGATGAAATTAAACTGTCTGCTATGGTTTTGCTTCCTTTTTGTCAACAGTACCGCAAATGTTTCACAGTAATTCAATTTCTTTTTTTCAAACATCTTATAAGACAGAAAAAACATTCCAAGACAATCCTTCAGGGGTTCTTGAAATTAAATCACTGGGGGATCCCTACAAATGGTTTGAGGAAAATAGTGTTTTAAAAGAGTTTCAATTTGAAGAACCATGTAGAAAATTATCATTTGAACCCTTTTTGTTTTTAGAGAGTACGCACGCTCAAAAGCTCCACAATTGTAAATATGATTATGACACTAGTTAGAGAGAAAGAGAGACAGTGAGTCGGTCAGATAGTAGTTTAGAGAGGATGTACACTAGAGAAGGTAGATGCAGAAATACACAACTTGAGGCAGAAAAGTGTGATTAATCCATCAACTCTTTAGGGAAACGTTGGGAATCCTGAGGGAATATTGATGTTCGTAAGACATGTACTGTAGAAGATGCTGACAGCTGAGTGAAGGAAAGGGTAGGAAGTCAAGTGAGGTGTAAGTAAATGTACAGGAAGAACATCTCCATGGATACTTGACATCAAAGGATGGGAAACAGAAATGTCCAGGCTTGACTGTAATACATTTTGCTCTGAGGATAAGCATTATTCATTGGCATGAGAAAAGTTAGGCTTATCAAGACTGTTATTGACAGCAGGAAAGTAAAATATTTTTTGCGTAACAAGTCTACACAGACACGGATTCTGCAATGACAGGAATGTTACAGTGACATTTGCCTGTATACAATTACAATATGCCTCTGTAAGCTATATTTATCTATCATCTACTGTATGTATACTGTATAAATTCTTCACATTCTATACATAAATAATCTCTAAGCGGATTGGCAAAGAAGAGTTTTGTTATTACATTTTCTCTGTGATGCATCTCTAACCAACCAGTACTAACTTTTAATAATATGTAGCAACAGAGGAAGTTGTTAGACCACTAACTGTGCTGTCCAGTCTGGGAAATTCTAAAGGCACCAGAATGAAGAATAGTCTGAAGAATAGTCTGAAGAATAGTCTGAAGAATAGTCTGAAGAATAGTCTGAAGAATAGTCTGAAGAATAGTCTGAAGAACAGTCTGAAGAACAGTCTGAAGAACAGTCTGAAGAACAGTCTGAAGAACAGTCTGAAGAATAGTCTGAAGAACAGTCTGAAGAACAGTCTGAAGGACAGTCTGAAGAATAGTCTGAAGAACAGTCTGAAGAATAGTCTGAAGAATAGTCTGCACAGGAAGCTTCAGAAGAAGAGCATTTGATTTGAAAGTCCAAGATGAAACACAAGTGAACCTGTCTGAAATTTCCTCAAGCTCAGGCCACAGCAGCTAGTTGCATATTCATTTATATAACGTGATACATACATCCCTTTTTGTTATTTTGGTTCTGTAGCACTTTGAGTTTGAAAGAATACAATAACAATGAGGTTGAAGTGCAGACTGTCAGCTTTCATGTGAGGGTATATTCATTCATATCGGATGAACTGTTCAGAAATGAGAACACCTTCTGTACATGACCCCCCATATTTAGGCACCAAAAAACATTGGAAAGTTGAACATAATGTAGAATAATGTAATAATTGTTCATATTTTGTTGGATATCCTTTGCATGCAATGACTGCTTGAAGTCTGCGATGCATTGACATCACCAGATGCTGGGTATCTTCCCTGGTGATGCTCTGCCAGGCCTGTATACCCTCAAATTATGACCAAAATGAGGAAACATTTTAAACTGTCCAACGAATTATAATTCCCACTGTGTAACCCAGATACAATATGTTGCAGTTAGGGCAGGTTAGCGAGTGACCCGATTTGGGGGAGGATCTCAGAGGAGAGATATTAAACAAAGCAACACTCCTGAATTTCTGAACAAGCTCTGCCTTGGTTATTCAGAGGTATACAGTGATAGTAATAGAAATAGACTGTGTACACCTCTTAGTTTGGTTCATTCTCTTCCTTCAGGCATCTGCAACAATATCCTGCAGATACGTATGCTAAAAGTTTAGGCACCCTTGACAATTTCCATGATTTTCATTTATAAATAATTGGGTGTTTGGATCAGCAATTTCATTTTGATATATCAAATAGCTGAAGGACAGATTAATATTTCAGTAGTAAAATTAGGTTTATTGGATGAAAAGCAAATGTGCAATATGCATCAAAATGAAATTAGACAGGTGCATACATTAGGGTACCCCAACAGAAATATCACATCAATATTTAGTTGAGCCTACTTTAGCAGAAATAACAGCCTCTAGATGCATGCTATAGCCTGTAATGAGTGTCTGGATTCTGGATGAAGGTATTTTGGACCATTCCTCCCTGCAAAAAATCTCCAGTTCAGTTAGGTTTGATGGTTGCCGAGCATGGACAGCCCGCTTCAAATCACCCCACAGATTTTCAATGATATTCAGGTCTGGGGACTGGGATGGCCATTCCAGAACATTGTACTTGTTCCTCTGCATAAATGCCAGAGTAGATTTGAGCAGTGTTTTGGTTCGTTGTCTTGTTGAAATTTCCAGCCCCGGCGAAACTTCAACTTTGTAACTGATTCCTATACATTATTCCAAAGTGTGTGCTGATATTGAGTGGAAACCATGCAACCCTCAACATTATCAAGATTCCCAGTACCGGCACTGGACACACAGACCCACAGCATGATGGAACCTCCACCAAATTTGACTTTGGTTAGCAAGTGTTTGTCTTGGAACGCTGTGTTCTTTTGCCGCCATGTATAACCAAAAAACATCAGAGTCTTCTGTAGCTCGTTCCAATCATTAGCTGTGGCGAGGAGGTGTGGGCTTTTGGTGTGATCAGGGAGATATACCTGGATGAGCGCAGGTTACGTGAGGGTGAGGGCAATGGTGAGGAGTGAGTTTAGGTAAGGAGGGGTTTTTCTTAGGATTGACTTGTAAATTAGGTGATACCAGTGGGTCAGGCGCCGAGTGGGTAATGAGGGCCAGGCCACTAGTGCATATAGGTCACAGTGGTGGGTGTTAAATGGGGCATTGGTAACAAATCGGATGGCACTATTGTAGACTACGTCTAGCTTTTTAAGTAGGGAGGTAGAGGCAGTTTTGTAAATTACATCCCCGAAATCAAGGATTGGAAGAATGGTCATTTTTACCAGGGTCTTTTTGCCAGCATAGGTGAAGGAGGCCTTGTCTCTGAATAAGAAGCCAATCCTAGATTTTATTTTAGATTGGAGAATGTTAATGTGACGCTGGAACGAAAGTGAGCAATCTAACCAGACACCTAGGTATTTGTAGGTGTCCACATAATCCAGTTTGGACCCATCCAGAGTGGAGATGCTAGTCAGGCTGGCGGGTACAGGAAGTGTGCGGTTGAATAGCATGCATTTAGTTTTGGTGGGGTTTAAGAGAAGTTGAAGGTTATAGAAGGCATGTTGAATGGAGTCGAAGCTCTTTTGGAGGTTAGTTAATACAGAGTCCAATTAATCACTGCTAGGTAGTCACAGTTATTCAAATAAACAAAATGACAAGGGTGCCCACATGTATGCACCTGTCTAATTTCATTTTGATGCATATTGCAAATTTTTTGTTAATCCAATGAACCTCATTTCACTACCGAAATATTACTCTGTCCTTCAGTTATTTGATAGATTAAAAGGAAATTGCTGATCCAAACACCCAATTATTTATAAATGAAAATCATGGAAATTGTCAGGGATGCCTAAATGTTTGCATACAACTGTATTTCACCACTTCCAGTTGGTTGACGCGTGAAGCCAGTTGGCCAACCCTATTATAAAACCATGTGTTGGGGTTGAATGTACACTGTTTTTTTTGTAGTATGCAATCATGGAGGGGCAATGGGCTGGAGTCATGTCATTGAGGTTAATTACAGGCAATTAAATGCCAGTTGGCTGCTAAGCTGACATTGGCTTGGATGAATAGTAGTGTAACATCTGCTCGGATGGGTCCCTACATGGGGGTGGGGGCTGGCTAAAACTTTATTTTATTTGTTATAGTTTACTGTATATTTGAGTCATTCATATATTATCCTTAGCCACATTGAGTAACTACAGTGACATATCCTGGAGCAACTTGGATTAAAATGCCTTGCTCAAGGGTCCAAAAACATTTGGCTCACTCAGCTGTCTCCCGACATCTGACTCCTTAACCACTGAGCCATTTACTTTATGCCCGCAAAAAAGAAATTAAGAATATCTCACATTTTTTAGCGTTTTTAGTGATTGCGTGTGAAGTACTAGAGAACAAATGACATACCGCTATAATGCATGTGAAGGTCTCAGATTCAGCAAAAATTATGTCTTCCTCATTTACATAGTGTACACATTTCCAATGAAAGAGTTTAAACACTCATTTACTCATAGCAGCATTGCTTCTTCTCCGCCTTATTTGGAACCATATGTTCTTATATTCCTCTTCCATGTTAATGACCCGTCGTTAGTCTGCGCTCCAGTTGAGTCGTGCTCCTGCTTCTTAGATGAGCAGTCTGGAGCTGACTGAGATGCAATATGCTTCACATCCATTATTGATCCATCATTAACTTGGGTTCAGCGGGCCTCTCAACTTAAACACTTTAAGTGTGTTGGAAACTCTTGGCAAAAACTTGACTCTGACTCATGGCATCTCTGGCTCGTGGCGTCTCTGACTCGTGGCGTCTCTGACTCATGGCGTCTCTGACTCGTGGCGTCTCTGACTCGTGGCGTCTCTGAGTCGTGGTGTCTCTGACACGTGCTGTCTTCTTCACTGGCAGATAACAAATTAAAAAAGAGGTTTTAGATTTCTCATTCATTCTCTGTTTACCCAATCAAAAAAAATATACAACAGGGATAAATCATAATCAAGTCTTCCAAATTGCTCGCTACTGTATGCCCCACTGTTTCCGTGAACGTTAATGTTTGTGAAAACAGTTTTCCTTCCCCGACTTGTCTTTCATCCATAATTACAAGAGGAGATGCCAGTTGCTTTCTTGAATTTTCAAACGTGATCATTTTAAATTAACTGCCGTCGATTACTCCCTTTCTTTTTTATTCATTTGTACTTTGTTAAAGTGGAGCTGTCTGTGTTTTATACAGTACGCATGGGGATAAAGAGCTACAGATAGAGCTGTGGACTATTGTCAGAAGTACAATGACAGATCATCCTGTTTGTTGTGTCTTGTCTGGCTTACCGATCATAAATGAAATATACAAATGTATCAGAAAAAAAAGGAGTAGTTGACAGCAATTAATTTCAAATTCAAAGTCAACTGGCGACTCCTCTTGTGGTTATGAATGACAGCTACAGTATATGAGGTGATTATTTATACAGGATGCAGGGAAGGGGATAGGACAGGAGGATGTAGGAAGCTGGGCTGATTCGACCTCCAATCTGAAGTCCATCTGTGGCATGCAGTACCAGTCTCCTCTCTCCTTTCGAAATGGCGATGGAGACACGTTTGATGCTGATGTGCCGTGACACTGATGGTGCACACGGATGACCTTTTGGTGTCTTGGCGTGCTCCGGCCACACTCGCTGCATGTGTTTATGTCCCTGAGACAGGCTAATGAGAATGTGTCTGCCCCTCTGCCCGTCTGCGGTAGCCGGGGCCAGGCGGCCCACTCTTGGAGGCTGCGGAGATTCAGGATGCCGTTAATGCCAGCGGGGCTGTAATCACAGCTTACTGCCTGAGATGTGCTGCCATCTCCCCATGGGGTGGGCGTTACAGAGGGAGCTCTGGTTGTGTTGCCACCCACGGACTACACCTCACTGCGCCCATACATACCAACACCAGGACATATTGCAGGGGAGTTGTTGCTGTGTTATGCTACAATTGCTGACACATTTCCCTGCAAACATTTGATTTGATGATAATCGTAGCAATCGTGATGGATTTTGTCACTGCTGTTAAATAACTGATAAGGAACAAACACACCCTATGGGGCATTCTTTTATTAATATTGTGCTAATAATGTTCCATTAGTTGCCTTCTGTGGAGACAGAGATATACAAATATATTTTGGTCATTTTCTTTGGATACTGCGGCGGTCATGATTGTTAACTAGTGTGTAGTCCTTTAAGTGAAGTCTTGAAAGTTGTAAAAATAGAAAGTTCATGATGTATTCTTGCAGACTTTGACTGTGGTTGTAGCAATTTCCTAATCTCAGCACTCCACTATTTTTGAGGAACATGGGCTGATTAAACAAGACTGACAGGGGCACAGAAATAGAAATTGTAGTTGTTTCAGCAGAGAAACAATAATTCCATCCCAGAATGAGTAAAGCAATGACTAGCATAGAGAATTGTTTGTAGTACCTGTTGGGTAAAAACACTGGGCCTGATTTACTAACACAAGCGCAGTTTGCACTGCGTCTGTTTATGCGAGTTCGGTAATTGCGCACGCTATGCTTCCACATTTAGCGTAGTATTTATCAAACCCGATACCCATTACGCAATCAGCGCATACTCCGCCCTCTATTAGCGCGCCTCTAAAAGAGCAAACAATGGGCCCGTATGTATCTATCATG
>JACXGM010023960.1:0-16015 GCA_016801145.1 Umbra pygmaea
TTCCATGCCATATTTATATTATTCATTACTATTATTACTATTATTATTGTTTTAAAATTTCTTCATATTGTATATAATTTTTTTAAGCCCACTGTGTAGATGTGTCGAGCCATGTCACAAGAATTTCTCTGCATAGGATGATGTGATGTCATTCGATGCATATGACAAATAAACAACTTTGACTTTGACTTTGACTTGATTTGCTCCAGCATCGTATTATGTAAGCTGCATATGACAAACAAAAAACTACACAGATGGATACATATCAACGATCTATCAATAAGTGCACACACGTTGGCTGTCATCTGCTTTTGTTCTGACGCAGACGCTGCAGAGATAATACTGGAAGGAGCAGTTTTCATATGACTTGTAAAGGTGACTGAGGCGATCATGAAACACACATTTTTGAGGTGGCTGGGTCGAAATTTAGGAGGGTGAAAGCATTTAACAAACACCACCATTAGCTGATGTTGTATCTGAACTCTTACACAAATGTCGCCCCTGTGTAAAATCAATCGGTGCCAAATTTCGGTACCTGAGAGTTCAACTCTTGTGGGATTACCACACCTCTGTAGCTTGTCAATTGTTGACACAAACCTAGTCAATTGTAATGGCAAGCCGAAAGCGGTCAGAATTGTTGCTACACTTTTCTAAAATTGATACAGACAACATTCGTTGTAATATTTGCGACGTGATATGGAAAGCTAGCATGGCAACACGTCAAACAAGGAAACACCAGGTCAAACACCAGCTATTTCTTAAAGCTGAAGCGTGTAAAGTATTTGACAACTTGAAAGCAAAGTTGCCCACAGCAGCTGCATTTTTGGTTAATCCTGGTATCAATGGTAGCTTCGAAGACGTTAAGACAACTTCATTGTCATGTTCTGGTAATTTAATTCCTAGTTGGATAAATTGTTGTTGGAGATAAGTGGGCTTTTTCATTACTTTATCATTATAGCATCATTAGCATATAGCATTTTACTAGCGTATTTTTCACACAGCTTAGGTCATGTCAACAACTCATGTTATTTAATGTTAATCACCATAAGAGTATTCGGCTGTGTATCAGCTTAGCTAACTAGCCAACATCAAGCATAAATGTAAACAAATCAAGCAATAAGCTTTTAACTTTATGTGCTGCCACCTTTAGCCACATCTCTTTAGTTTTTCTAAGTACCGAAATAAGGTGCCGTTGGGTACCGAATTCCAGGTACCGGAATTGGTATTGGTATCGGTTCAAATGCGAACGGTACCCAACCCTACTGCCTAATAGAGGTGTTGAAATTAATCAAATAATCGATGCATCGCGATGCGGACATGGACGATGCTGCATCGGTGCAGTGGCCGACCATAATTGATTATAACCAATGATGTTGCTCATTCATTTTCCATCTGCAGCATAAACATTCAAATGAAAAATAACATTCTCAGTAGCCTAACCCATTTCATCTAGACCTATGATAGACTCGACACCCTGATGAGACTTATTTTCCGGACGCTTGAAGCTTGAAAAGCGTGTATGTGCGCTGTGTAAATGAAAAAGATTGTTTATATCTTACTACCTTTTGGATGAAAACATGACCATATGAAGTAATATAGAAAACTGTATTATATTGAACTATACAGTTAGTTAATGCACTATGTCAAGTCAAATTTCCTTTATGGTTTTAATAGAAAAATGTATTTGACGCATCGTGACGCATCGTGATGCATCGAGATATCGAATCAAATCGAATCGCTGACATGATAATCGTAATCGCATTGAATCGGGAGATCAGTGAAGATTCACACCTCTACTGTCTAATGCACTCATTATCATCAGCTGATCCCCGTTGGCTAATCAATGTGTGTATATGCGTATCCTCTGATTCCCTTTGTCTCTCCTAGGGATCCAACCTGTGCATCTGCGCACTACACAAAGGCAGATCTGGCAACCGCAATTACTTCATCTACTCTGCTGTAGAGTTGATAATCTGTTTAAATTCGCTTAGTTTTCCTACAACCACCTGATGGTTTGAGAAAGCTTCTACAACAGTAATTTCTGAAAAATCTATTGTTGTGGCTGCAAGCTCCCCAACTGACTTCCCAAGTCCTTAACTTCTCCTTCTTTACCATGACCCCATCCAGTTTCAGCAACGATGATGTCAGCCAGGTACATGAACTGTTAATTGCAGTAGTACCAGTCACAGCAGCAGAAAAACACCTGGAGTTTTTATACCCTGGAAACACTCCAACCTATCAAAACAGTTGAATTTGTCCAGCTGTCGGTCTTTCTTCATCAGCTTGATGGTCCCTGAGTCGTTGATCCTGGAGGCACAGCAGTGAAGTCTGTTCTTCTGCCAATCTCACACTGCTACAGACTGGATGGTATCCTCCTTCACCATCAACCCAGCTAGCGGGGAAGCTACTTCCAGCCGTCCACACCACCTGCCCTGCTAGCTGGGACAGGATCTACACCATGCTTGCAGTCGGGGTGGGGGCTTGGCCCGGCTGCTGAGTCTTTGCTGGTGGCTTGGAGGAGACAAACACCCATCTACGGCCGATAGGAAGCCAGCAGTCTGGGAAGAAGCTTTGTTCCCTCTCGGGTTGCTGAGGATCCTCGGGCAGCGTGCAACGGAGAGGTTTCTCCCCAAGCTGCTTGGCCCTTGCATTGGTGTCAGCTAACCAGCCCATTCTCAGTGCCGACCATGCCTCATCTGTGCCCGTGCTGGGAGTCTGCCTCCTCGGTCGGCATCTCTGCCCTCCCACCCTGCCCTGTTCGTGCCGGTGGGTTTTGGTGCTGGTGGTTTTCATTTTGGATCCGTGTCTGGAAGCTTTGCCTTTGGAGGGGGGCTATGTAACGTGTACTGCGATGAGGACTGAGCCTCAGTGGATTGCCTCCCCCCAGTGGCCAGGCTAGGACTTTATTTCCGATCATTCCCATATTGCACGTGTCTCTGTGTAATGCACTCATTATCATCAGCTGATCCCCGCTGTCTAATCAATGTGTACTAAGTGTATCCTCTGTTTCCCATTGTCTCCGTGCTTCAATGTTCCGCTGTCGCCAGGTTTAGCGTGTGAGTAGAGCTGAGTAGTATAATGTTAAATGTTTATGTAATTCTGTGACTTCACCACATGTTGTGTCGTAGCATATTTATTTATTAAAACACATGCTGTGTTCTATTGTTTCCACTGTGCCTATACCGCGTGTCCTGTATAGTAGGGGATAATGGACATTGGCAGTTTGAGTTGTTTGCATGTAAGCTCTGCCAGTAGGCACTCTGCTCCTCTTAAACAGCAAATAAATATAACCATCTATGGACAGAAGTCCTGCATTCTGCCTCCGTCACTCCATCAACACCTATCTGTGACACCACAGAGGCCCAGGAAAGCAAACCGACAGAATAATATCATAAGAACATTTCTGATGCCAAGAAAAAGACAATGATAGGAGCACAAAAAACATGTAAACATAACTGCAACATGTAAACAACCTCAACATGTACTTCGGATGAGACATAAAATAGGTGTCCTGACTCTGCCGTTATTA
The DNA here is from genome assembly GCA_016801145.1 of Umbra pygmaea. NCBI lineage: Eukaryota > Metazoa > Chordata > Actinopteri > Esociformes > Umbridae > Umbra > Umbra pygmaea. The sequence continues at coordinate 3,530 of JACXGM010023960.1, forward strand.
AAAATCCCATGGCACTTATCGTAAGAGTAGGGGTGTCAACCCCGGTGTCATGATTAATTTCCCAACCAGGCTTCATCAATCATGGCCAGCTAAGAATTCCCCTCCTAATTGGCAAATAAACTACTCACATCTCCATCTAATAGCTGATGTGTAGTGAGTGTCCTGGCGCAAAATGGCTGCTGTGCATCACCCAAGTGGATAATACACATTGCTGGCGGATGAGGTGGTCTTTCCCCTTACGGGGTGAAGCGCTTTGGCTTGAAAAGGGCTACATAAGTTGAATGAATTATTATATGTAATCATAACACCAACACTTAATGGCCAGGAATTTGGATAACAAAATAAACTATTTTCAGAATAATACAAATAACCTCAAACAATGTATACAGAGCAGAATTGCTTTTCTATATCCACTGTTTATCAAATCTTTAATTAATGGCACATTTTTACTAGAGATGGTAGATAAAGTACATAATATTTCAATATGTCACAATACTGTTTTTCCAAATATTAATATAGATTCTCAAACCCCATAGAAAATATTTTATTTGTATATGTTTTTAATAAGCGAAGCAGTGTAAAGATCGCCAAAAAATGCTAATAAATATGGGCATAGCGTATTTGTCTAGAACACATTCATCCGTCTTAATGACAAAGAATGTATTTTGTTTACATTTCCTGAAAGCACAACACTGTGCCGTAACAAAAGTTCAAGGCAGTTGGGGACATTCCTCACCGTCTCCAGACTTTAAGACAGATACTAATGGGGAGATGGCAAACCTCACCAGATTCACATACATTGGTTTCATTACACATTATAAAATGTTAATTGGCCACACCATGCATTGTGGGTAATATATGCTAAGCAACCACTTGACAACACATGATTGGTTGGACGTCTCCTTTTTTAATATCTCTGTTTAAGACAGGAAACTAGCATCGCAATTATGTTCTAGTTCAGCATTATGCTTTTTAATACCTATACTGAAAGTTCAAACGCAAGCCAGAGGATCATGTTGTTTGCTAAATTAATAAAATATACTATAGGCTTAATAAAAGGTCAATGATATATGTATATGATATATAGTATCAATGATATAATATACCTTATTTTACTAGTGTATGTATATCATAGGAGTAGGGATGTTCCGAAACCAACATTTTGACTTCGATACCGATACCTGCTTTGGTACTTCGGCATCGATACCAAATCGATACCACGGCAAAATCACGTATAACCATAAAAACACATTACAAAAATGTATTAAATATCAGACAATTTAAAGCTCTAGTATATGTAATACACAATATTATTATGTATATTTTTTTTTGTCATTTTTTTATTTTTACTGGTTATATTCTATAGGCCTATTTGACCCTATTCTGTATAGTCTAAACACCTGGATGTTTTCTCCTTATAGCTGATCCATTCAGGTCTTGTATATTTGGCTTTCATTTAATAACTTATTTTCATTTGAAATTGAATTATCAAACCACATCTAGATAATACTAAATGTGGTAGTTATATTGTTATTTGCTCATTTGTTCTAAAGCAATTTAGTAGTTGTGCATTTTGTGCATATAGAGAAAACATGATTGTTTTTCAATAGACACGATTTTGCATGATATCCTATGGTTAATCACAGAATTGGAAACACGCATACAATTTGTGGCTGTGCGTATGTGATGGTACCGACTGTGCGAATAAAAGTACCGACTGGTGGCGCTTTGGGTGAAACTGGACCCCCTAAAATGGGAATATTACGATTGGTCACCATTTATTCCACCTTTTGCGTTTCTCTCTTAATTACTCCCTCCACATCACGGTACTATTACTGTATCGTGACAAAATCATATTGTGAGGTTCCTTGCGATTCCCAGCCCTAATTTGTACAACTGTGTACATAGCTATGTAAGATTTTCTATATTTTTATCCCTTTTTAACATTTGTGTGTAATGTTTATATTTTTTTAAAGCGAGAGAAGCAGAGTAGCATAGACACCATATTAACATCAGTTGAGCCATGTGTGGGACCTAGTGCTAAAATATAGAGTTAATTTAACTATCTTTATTAACATCAGTTGAGCCATGTGTGGGACCTAGTGCTAAAATATAGAGTTAATTTAACTATCTTTATTAACATCAGTTGAGCCATGTGTGGGACCTGGTGCTAAAATATAGAGTTAATTCAACTATCTTTATTGATGCTTCTACAGTATATTACCAGTCTCCCTCGGGGGGAGTTTGTATTAAATGGTCTCTGCCAACATTTCCTGAAATATGTGAAATATTAATATTTGTTGTTAATGTTTTATGTTTGGATTTCAACACTGATTCTTTGACCAAATCACAATTAGGCGAAGGCAGTGCTTAAACATGAATATGGAACACAACCAAGGTGAAATTTTGTAAGAGATTGGTTTTGAAATTATTTTTCACATTGTTAAAAGCACAAACAGGACATATATCACACGGACCCAAAAGTAAAGTGATGTAACTGGCCAAACTACTCACGATTGACTTATGTTGGCATTGGTTTAGTTGGAGTATGCTCACCAAGGCAGACTGACTGGACCCTGGGATGTGTGGCGTTCACACACCCTGTAACCTTTAACCCCCCAGCTGTCACAGATACACACAAAGCCCAGGGCCCCCACTAACTCTCACCTCTCAGATGTGTGTTTGCCACATACAACGTGTTGTTTCACTGGTGGGTTCTATGGTCTTAGCAACACAGTCTGAACCAATCACAGCATGAGATACTCTGAGTGGCATTAATCTACAGACACGTTGTGCCTAGTTGCTTTCCAATGACACATACCTGTTTAACTCTAACACCCTTCTTCTCCTCTCTGTAGGCATGAGCCATGAGCCAAAGTCACCTTCCTTAGGAATGATCTCCACGGCAACTCGCACCACGGCGACGGTCAGCCCCCTCACCCCAACGCCCCTCAACGGATCTATAGTAGCCAATGGGAGCCAGGCGGCCCAGTCCGCACACTCTGGATTTGCTGCCGCACTCCGTAAGCTGGCCAAACAAGCTGAGGAGCCCCGTGGTAAGAACCACACAGACTATGTAGAGTAACATTATAGATAGAGTTAACATTATAGACAGAGTTAACATTATAGACAGAGTTAACATTATAGACAGAGTTAACATTATAGACAGAGTTAACATTATAGACAGAGTTAACATTATAGACAGAGTTAACTCTATACACAGAGTTAACATTATACACAGAGTTAACATTATACACAGAGTTAACATTATACACAGAGTTAACATTATAGACAGAGTTAACATTATAGACAGAGTTAACATTATAGACAGAGTTAACTCTATACACAGAATTAACATTATACACAGAGTTAACATTATACACAGAGTTAACATTATACACAGAGTTAACTCTATACACAGAATTAACATTATACACAGAGTTAACATTATACACAGAGTTAACATTATACACAGAGTTAACATTAGACACAGAGTTAACATTATAGACAGAGTTAACTCTATACACAGAGTTAACATTATACACAGAGTTATAGACAGAGTTGACTCTATACACAGAGTTAACATTATAAACAGAGTTAACATTATAGATAGAGTTAACTCTATACACAGAGTTAACATTATACACAGAGTTATAGACAGAGTTGACTCTATACACAGAGTTAACATTATACACAGAGTTATAGACAGAGTTGACTCTATACACAGAGTTAACATTATAGACAGAGTTAACATTATAGACAGAGTTAACTCTATACACAGAGTTAACATTATACACAGAGTTAACATTATACACAGAGTTAACATTATACACAGAGTTAACATTATACACAGAGTTAACATTATACACAGAGTTAACATTATAGACAGAGTTAACTCTATACACAGAATTAACATTATACACAGAGTTAACATTATACACAGAGTTAACATTATACACAGAGTTAACATTATAGACAGAGTTAACTCTATACACAGAGTTAACATTATACACAGAGTTATAGACAGAGTTGACTCTATACACAGAGTTAACATTATAAACAGAGTTAACATTATAGACAGAGTTAACTCTATACACAGAATTAACATTATACACAGAGTTAACATTATACACAGAGTTAACATTATACACAGAGTTAACATTATAGACAGAGTTAACTCTATACACAGAGTTAACATTATACACAGAGTTATAGACAGAGTTGACTTTATACACAGAGTTAACATTATACACAGAGTTAACATTATACACAGGGTTAACACTATACACAGGGTTAACACTATACACAGAGTTAACACTATACACAGAGTTAACACTACACGCACAGAGTTAAGGTTGATCATGACTTTAAATGTCATTTCTATTACTGTCAATCCTTAACTCTGGCTAATTGAAGCCTGTTACAACCATCTTGTGTCTTTCCTCTCTCCTCTCACCGTCTCCTACCATGAAGCTGAGCTCGATCACAAACCGGTTGTCCTCCAGGGTTCTGACCTCTGATCCCTCACCCCTGTAACCTAACCCCTCACAACCCTGACTCAGAAGTCTCTAAGCTTCCTCCTCTGGGGCGATGTGTGCGTGTGTGTGTGTGTGCTCATGTGCATGTGCACTGTGTAGCTGCTAAAAGTAGTTGAGGGATTTTCGCGCTGGATTGAATTAGCAAGTCTCCGCTGGGAGTGCAGGACAGCGAACGGCCATGCTACCTGACCCATTTAGGTGTCAGCGCTGACTGTGTGTCCTTCCCTGTGTGTGTGTGTGTGTGTGTGTGTGTGTGTGTGTGTGTGTGTGTGTGTGTGTGTGTGTGTGTGTGTGTGTGTGTGTGTGTGTCTGTGTGTCTGTGTGTCTGTGTGTCTGTGTGTCTGTGTGTCTGTGTGTCTGTGTGTCTGTGTGTCTGTGTGTCTGTGTCTGTGTCTGTGTCTGTGTCTGTGTGTGTACGCAAAGGAATAAAAATGTCCTGTTTATGTGGCATCCCACACAATTGTGCTGTGAATTGTCCTGTCCTCTGCTGCGTCAAAGTTTATCCTCACTATGAAGTGACTCTAGTTGGAGACTGGTCAGACAGCTGATACCAACCACTGGTACTGGTCAGACAGCTGATACCACTGGTACTGGTCAGACAGCTGATACCACTGGTACTGGTCAGACAGCTGATACCACTGGTACTGGTCAGACAGCTGATACCACTGGTACTGGACAGACAGCTGATACCACTGGTACTGGACAGACAGCTGATACCACTGGTACTGGACAGACAGCTGATACCACTGGTACTGGACAGACAGCTGATACCACTGGTACTGGTCAGACAGCTGATACCACTGGTACTGGACAGACAGCTGATACCACTGGTACTGGACAGACAGCTGATACCACTGGTACTGGACAGACAGCTGATACCACTGGTAGAGTCAATGCTGGATGAAATGAAAGCAATGCTTTCACCACCCCTATCCTCCCAGGTCATATCTGTCACTATTCCTCTGTATTCCCAAGTCATATCTGTCACTACCCCTCTGTCTTTCTAGGTCATATCTGTCACTAGCCCTCTGTATTCCCAGGTCATATTTGTTACTACTCCTCTGTCCTCCCAGGTCATATCTGACATACAGCTCTCGGTTGGTTTGGAAAGGGTCTGTATTAATGTTGTGAGTTCAGACATACAGATAGATGTTTGTTCAGCGAGACAGTTGGATGTCTTGTGAGTTCAGACAGACAGATAGATGTTTTTTTTAGAGAGACAGTTGGAAGTTTTGTGAATTCAGACAGACAGATGTGTTTGTTCAGTTGTTGGTTGTTTTTGTCAGGGCAGGGTCAGACTTAGGTTACAGATAAACAAGGCAGCAATTCCCCAGTTTAAATTCTTCTCAGTAGGGAATGTGTGTCTGGATAGCATTGGGCAGCAGCTCTCTGAGGCATTTCTGCTTTGTGGTTTGAAACAGTAGCTCTGGGCAGCGTGGTGTGTGTTTCTGACTTCTCTGGTCATACACTGGTCCAGACGTCCAACACATGTAAGTTTTCTGATCCAGTGGTGGGAATGAGAAACAGCCTCTAGTCTTTGGTCCTCACATACTGTACTTCTCTCTCTTCTATCCTGTTCACTCTATCCCATCTGTCGTCTTCTCGAATATCACCATCTTATCTCTGCTGGCCTTTTAAAATGTGTGTGCATTCATGGACATGACGTGGTATGTCTATTGGTACTTCCAGTTGTCTAATCATTCCTAAGTGGATTGAAACACACACTAGAAATGTGAATAGGCCAAGGCATTCTTAGCAAAACTATCCAGAAACGTCCCAGTGTTATTTTGAGCCTGGCTGAGGCCAGTGTCTGCAGAGCATGCGTAGGTAGACACAGTGTGTGAGTCATGCCTCACAGCTCCGGATGAACAAGCCAGGCATTGGGTCAACGCTGCGTGTGTTTAGGGTCTCCACCAGGGTAGGTGGTCAGAAGTGACTTCGCCGGAATTTTAACCACTTAGATGTCTCCAAAAATATGTGTAGACGAGCCCTCGCTCAGGCATATTCCGACACACAGTCATTTGTCCAGGGGCGAAAATGTGGTTTCTTTAGGAATTAAATGGGCATTAGTAAAATGTTGGCATTATAATATCAGAAAAGTCCACAACAATATGAATATATTTTTTCACAGCATTTATTTCCCTCAAATCTGACAAAAGCACCTCCTTAAATGCTGAATTTCTATTGGTCAACAGAAGCTACCACGGCAAATAGAAAATCTGGATTGTCCTTTCTCAATCGACCTCAAATTAACAATGGCAGACAGTAATTTCCTGGTTGCTCAAATTCTACACAGTTAAGTTTCCGTTGCAAGTGAGAAAATAAGCACCTAATAGGTTAGGGAATCATTGTGCCCTCTAAGTCACTTTTTAATTGTTTTAAAATACTGTTTTTTCAGCTTTTGTAAGCCTTTTGATGAAAAGTGAAAGTGAGTGTGCTATAGTAGATAGTCTAATTTTATTTTGGTTCATATTGCACATTTTCTGTTAATCCAATGTACCTCATGTCACTATCAATATATTACTGTGTCCTTCAGTTATTTGATAGATCACAATGAAATTGCTGATCCAAACACCTAATTATTTATAAATGAAAATCATGGAAATGATAAGGGGTGCCTAAACTTTTGCATACGACTGAATCTCAACCAAAAACCACATGTAACTATGCCAGTTCAGGACCTCAACATCCAGCTTCTTCACCTGTGGAGTTGACTAACACCAGCCACCATGTGAATTCACTGAGATAATGGGAGAAGATTCTAAGGCTCTTATTGCTACCATTTGTCCTGCAGCACCACCTGTTTCAGTATATGAATGGCCCCTTTTCACAATCATTTTTACGCAATTTCCAATTCCTGGAAAGTTAAAATGGCATGAATCCCCCCCCTGACATCACCTATTGGTCATGTTTGGATGCTCCGGAGAGAGGTGTGAAACAGCTTGTCCTAGTACTTCCCAAAATCCTACAGCTTCACACATTCATTTAAGACTGAGAAAATGTTCCACAGTCACCAGCCTATAAAACTTTTTGAGAGATGTTATGCACTGCATGAGGCAAACGGTGGTCACAGCAGATACTGACTCTTGTTTTTTTTATACCACATCCTTTTTTTAAGGACCACAGTAGCATATTTAACATTGTTGCAAGTTTCTTTCTATTTTGTTTCTCATGTTTAACCTGTCACCCTCATAATCACAAAACACAGTAATTGACCACTGACTGTGTTTAATTGTATTGATTCACGTGATTTCAGGACCAAGGAACAAATGTGTGGTTACACACAGATCAGAGAATGTCAATTGAAAGATTTAAACTGACTTGAATATTCATTTGGGCTGTTTATGGTGTGGAACCTCCAAGATCCAGCCTTTATCAGGCTTCTACTCCAAACTGAATGACAGAGTGAGGAGACAGTCTGTAGTGAGGCTACAAAGAGGTGATTGATTTTTAGAGTTTTATGGCCAAGACAGGTCTTAGTGTGCATGGGACAATAATGGGATAATAATCCAAGCATTCTAAATATCTGGTATAAGATGTGCACTGTAGGTCGCTCCTGATAAGAGTATCTGCTAAAGGACTAAAATGTAATGTTACTAAATGTAATATTCAGCCAAAGGCTTTAATGTCTGGCAGCACATCAGTCAAAGAACACCTTCTCTACTGTAAAGTATGGTGGTGGCAGCATCATGTTGTGGGGATGATTGCTGTGCTCAGGGACAGGCACAGGTCAGGTTAGAAGAGAAAATGAAAGGAGCAGTGTACAGACAAATGTAATCAATTTCTTAAATTACATATGATGAATGTAATTTAGGAATGCCAAAAGGAATTATTAGTCTACAATTTAAATGTCAGCATCCGAAAGGTATTTTCTCACTAAGCATGCTCATTTGTAATGCTTATATTATGTAACATGTGCATACAGAGTAGGATGAATCAGAGGAAAATAATGTAATACGCTTCTACTGTAAAACAAGACACTAGACCACAACTTTCAACTAATATTGTACACCACTTCTGTAAAATAATGAACTTCACTACAACTGTAAGATAAGGTGAGATGAGCAGATTCAAACAGTATTGTGAATTTGCATGCGGGTGCATTTGGTTATGTATGTATCCATGTATGTTTGTGAAGCCGGGGGCTAGCTTGTTCCTTGAAGAGTTAGCTTAGACAGCAGGCCAGTGTGTCTCTGACCTCTCCATCTGGAGCATAAACAAAAAAGACACACACTGTCTCACTGTGCCGTGTCTGTTTGAGATGCTCACTGACAAAACAGCCCTATTACACCCACAGATATGCTCTGACAGAAACTATTCTCTACCTATCTCACCTTCTCCCTCTCCTCCAGTCTCTTACCCATTCACTCTCTTCTTCTATCTACCATCCTTTTTTTATTCAATTATTTCAATTTGAAATGTTTTATTGGCATGGAAAACATTCCCTTACTTTGCAATAGCAAGTTGAAAATACGATCTAACAAAATAATTAATTACAAAAGTTCAGGAAACAATATATATGTATATTAGACATGGAAGATATTGTCCAGATGTTGATAATCAGTAGGTAAAGTCAGTATTTTTACCATAGTATCATTATTGTGCATACGTTCCAACTCCAAGCTGTATATATTGGAATTCTTATTGGATTTAAGCATATCAGGTGATGTGTTTTTTGTGTAATGAGGGTGTGGCCTAAGAAGATCAACACCCTATATCAAGCATCATTATTAGGCAGCTTCTGTTTCTCAGGCAAAATGGGCCAAACGAGATTTAACTGACTCTGAAAAGTTAAACATTTCAGACTTTCAGAGGGATGTAGCGCTCTTGAAATTGCTAAGATATCGGGGCATGATCACAGAACCATCAAACGTTTTGTTGCAAATAGTCAACAGGGTTTCAAGAAACGTGTTGAGAAAAAAAGACGCAAATTAACAGCCAAAGATTTGAAAAGACTCAAACGTGAAGCTACCAGGAACCCATTATCTTCCAGTGCTCATATTCCAGAACTGCAACCTACCTGGAGTGCCCAGAAGTGCAAGGTGTTCAGTGCTCAGACATGGCCATGGTAAGGCAGGCTGAAACCCGACCACCACTGAACAAGACACATAAGTTGAAACATCAAGACTGGGCCAAGAAATATCTGAAGACAGATTTTTCAAAGTTGTTATGGACTGATGAGATGAGACTGACTCTTTACCGACCAGATGGATGGGACCATGGCTGGATCAGTAACGGGCACAGAGCTCCATTTCGACTCAGATGCCAGCCAGGTGGAGGTGGGGTACTGGTATGGGCTGGTATTATTAAAGATGAGCTAGTTAAACCTTTTCGGGTTGAAGAAAAACTCAAAATCAACTCCCAAACCTACTGTCAGTCTTTAGAAGACACTTTCTTCAAGCAGTGGTATGGGAAAAAGTCTGCATCTGTCTAGAAGACCATGATTTATATGCAGGACAATGCTCCATCGAATGCATCGAAGTACTCCACTGTGTGGCTAGCCAGTAAAGGCCCTAAAGATGAAAGAATAATGACATGGCCCCCTTCCTCACCTGACCTAAACCCTATTGAGCACTTGTGGTCTCTTTTTAAGCGGTCGATTTACAGTGAAGTAAAACAGTACACCTCTCTGAACAGTGTCTGAGAGGCTGTGGTTGCTGCTGCACAAAAATATTATCATCAACAGATCAAGAAGATGACAGACTCCATTAATGGAAGGTTTATGTCTGTTATTGTAAAGAAGGGTGGCTATGTTGGTCACTGATTTGTTTTGAAATGTCAGAAATGTTTATTTGAACATTTTGAGTTGTTTGTTAATCATTCTTAATTTAAGGAATGAAATTCAACAAGTGAGATGGGAAACTTTTAGTTTTTCTTTTAGTTGCATAATTATTCTGCACACTAGTAGTTTCCCAACAATTATGCACACACAGATATTCTAAGAAGAAAGCCAAGACCTCACTTTGACTTTCTGAACTGTTCAGGTAGTAGTTGTTCAATAATAAGATGAATCCTCAAGTATACAACTTGTCTAGTGCACATAGGGTGTGCTTGCATTATTTTGGGTTTTTTGTTGTATTTTGAAGATATTCTTAAAAGAATCTGCATCCAGAATCTGAATTGTGTTCATACCAATTGTTATGAAGTCCCGTAGATCTCATAACAATGTGGATAAACAACACTAGCTTCTACAATTTCAATGAGTATTTTAAGACAGATTCTGGTTGACATGTCTAGTTTTAGATTCTCTGTGATCATGTAGAAGGCTCATTTGTCTCACAGATCATTCTTGTAATAGTCATCTGCGGTGATGCTCTTCAGGCAAGTGTAATTATATATTTTCAATAGAACAGTGACAGCTGTGTAGAATTTATGTTTTTGCTTCCTTGTATCCAAGCCTTGTTCTGTAACAATATAATTTTTTATCTTAATAGGTTTCATTGTCATGACCCAAGTCTGACTGAGTTAGTCCAGAAGAGATATTTGGGTGGCACTATGGCCTAGTTTTTAGACAATCTGACCAGGGATCAAAAGGTTGTAAGACAGTCCCTGACCAAGATAATTGTTCTTTGACTTTCCCCGGGCCTCCTGCATGAGGCAGCATAAATAGGCACAGCGCTGCCGGGATTTCAGTTAGATAAATCAGATTATCTATCCTGCAACTTCGCTATCGAGCGACTCTTTGTGTTCAGATCAGGTGCCTCTAAATTAAATCGCGGAAGTATAGTCTGTGAACTAAATCATCCCGTGCATGATCCGAATGAAGGCTTCCGTGTTGGGTGAACAGTGTGAAAATAATCGTTGGCTCAGGCAGCATATGGTTGGATGAACCATGTGCTTGCCCCTCGCCATCCCACAGATCTGTACAGGGAGTTGCAGTTAGTCGGAATTGGGAAAGGAGGAATATTGTGTATTAGGAAAGTATCTGACAATTTAAAACTGTAGTCTACAATATTATTGTGTATAATCATTTTTTGTCTTAGGCTTTCCCATATTCTGTAATCTAAAATCTATCCCCCAGGGGTTAATTCTTTTTTTAAATTTGACTTCTTGTAGCCGAGTCATTCAGGTCATGTATATTTGGCTTTCATTTAATAATAACATTTTGAAATGAGAAGAAATTATGAATAATCAAACCACATCTGAATAACACTAAACATTGTAGTTTATAGTTATTTTTTAGTTTCAATCGAATAGTTGTGCTTTTGTGCTTACTGTGGTGATGAAACTTCAGTGCGTCTTGCTCCATTCGCGAGTCAAACTTTGAAACACATTTTACAAACTGGCACTGCACTGTATTGCGGTTTCCCTTTATAAGCGAAGTACTTCCATATTTTAATACGAGCAGCATCCTTTTACAAAATGAAGATTTCGCTCCGCTGCCATTCTCTCTAACGAGGTAGAACAGAAAACCAGCAGGCTCCAGACCCCTTAGGGTTAGAGTTGAATACCCCTGGTTTAGAACATAGGTCTTCAACCCTCTGGGACCCCCAGATTTTCCAAAGTTTTGTTGTAGCCCTGAACAGGCACACCTGAGTAGGCTTATCAATCAGTAATGAATCAGGTGTGCCTGTTCAGGGCTACAACAAAACTCTGGAACGTCTGGGGGTCCCTGAGGAGACTGTTGAAGACCTATGGTTTAGAGCATGCTTCTCTGACAAAGTAGAAATATTCTGCCAGTTGGTATTATCTCTGCAGGGAAAAATAGATTTAGCTTATTCTGTGTTTCTGTTTTAATATGTGTAACAGTCTTGATTGATTTTCCTCTGTGTTTGAATAATAGGGTTGTTCAGAGTTTAGAACAGCTGACATAGGGGTCTCTTCAGGGATCTGCTCTTGGATTGCCTCTCCCCCTCTTCTCTCTCTCTCTCTCTCTCTCTCTCTCTCTCTCTCTCTCTCTCTCTCTCTCTCTCTCTCTCTCTCTCTCTCTCTCTCTCTCTCTCTCTCT
>JACXGM010023961.1:0-15771 GCA_016801145.1 Umbra pygmaea
TTGATCAAGAGATCTTAGGCTTCGGGAAGGGGTGTAAGGATGGACAAGATCAGAGAGATAGACCGGGGCTAGGTTATGTAGAGATTTAAAAACAAGGAGTAAAATTTTAAAATCTATTCTCTGCCGAATTGGCAGCCAGTGCAACGATTTTAAAATCGGAGTGATGTGGTCATATTTCCGACATTTGTGGATGAGTCTGTCCGCAGCATTTTGGACTAGCTGAAGACGGGCGATTTGGTGGCTTGATATACCGCAATATAGAGAATTACAGTAGTCTAGCCTACATGTAATAAAAGCATGAACAGCCATTTCTAGGGTTTTAGGAGTGAGGAAGCCTCAAATTTTGGAAAGTAAACGAAGTTGGTAAAAACTAGCGCTGATTACAGATGAAATGTGTTTATCAAATTTTAGAGATTGGTCTACAAGTATGCCCAGGTTCCGCACACTTGAGGAATTAAAAGCTGATAAGCTCTCAAGCTCAGGATTTGGGTGCTGAGAATTTTCATTTGGGCCAAAAACAATAACCTCAGCCCGCCTAGTGTTCATCCTTCCCACGTTCTCTCATGTCACCCCACTTCTACTGGTTTCCAGTTGAAGCTCAAACCCATAAATTGTTCCCACGAGGTAGAAGAAAATCTGTTTTTCATCCTCACAAGTATACTTTTATCTGTAAGGCACGCACACTCACACACATTAAAAACACCAACAGTTATTACGTAACCATCCTGCATAGTTACCTTTTTAATATACTCACACACATTTCTGGTTTTACTTTATCTCCAATGTACAAATGTGGCCGAAAGGATTGGTACATTTACATTTTGTTCAATTAATGCATCATTCGCCCTGAAAAGTGTTGATATTATAATAAATTTGCCATCTACACATGCATGTCTTTGGTTTGCAGTGAAATTGTAGTGATAACGTAAGCAGACCATTCTCTTTTAATTAGTTTCACACTTATCTTTAATCAAATAATCACTAATTCAGTCAGTTTAAATGAACAAAACAAATGTTTTGTGTCACTGTACGTATCAATTAACATTTTTTTTAAGAAAAATAGTACAGTTTAAGAAATAAACAAAAAAAAACATGACAACAAAGAAAATAATTAAATGACCCCTGTACAAAAGTCTGTATACCCTCAGTTTTCATTACGGTGTATTGCCCCCTTTAGCAGCAATGACAGTGTTAAGAATGCAAATTGTCTGTCAGTATTGTGTATTGACATGCTGCATTCATTCATGCTGCATTCATTCATCTTGCCACCAGTTTTCACAATTTCCCCTGTGCCTTTACAGCTCACATATCCCCAAAACATCAAGGAGCCACCACCATGCTTCTTTTCACTAAAGGACTTGTTGACCCCTCTCCAAACATGGCACTTATGGTTCTGACCATAAAGCTCTATTTTTGTCTCATCACTCCAAATTACAGTGCGCCAGAAGCTGTGAAGCATGTAAAGGTGTTGAAGCACTGGTGCAGTAAAGGCTTCTTTCTGGCAACTCGACCATGCAGCTCAATATTGTTAAAATATTGTTGTATTTTGCTCCTTGAAACAACCACACCAAATTTTAGCAGCCAGTTAGTCTTCCGTGGTTACCTGTAGGCTTTTCTTTGTGTCCGAAAATATTCTTTTGGCAGTTTTGGCTGAAATGTTAGTCAAAGTGACATTGGCTTGGTATCAATCGAACCCAGAATATTCCACTTTGTAATAAGTGATTGAAGAGTACTGACTGGTAGGGCTGTAACGATACACGGGTATGTAACCATACGTACGGTACGGGGTGCTATTCGCGGGTTCGCACATGATACCGAATATATAGAGTACATTAAATTATCAATAAATTAATGGCGAGCTGTATTTTTAATGCTTCTTCAAAAAATCTGATTAATATATATCTAAGCCTTTCGCACATCTTTGTAATCATTGTTGGCACTTATCCAACATTGTTAATGTAACAACACAAGGAGAGCTAGACCTACAAATCTCCACTTTCTCGACAGTCAATACTAGACTCTAATAATGCTAAACGTCAGTCTTGATTGTTTCAAAAATGAATGATACATGTTTACAGCTCTAGCCAGCTCAGATTCTCCAACACAAAAATAAACAATGACCCCCAATTGCACTTGCTCACTTCCCAAATCACGTTCATTTTAAAGAGACAGTGCACAAATTTCCCAAATATACACCTCAATTGAAAAACACAGTTCTTTACAGTAAATAATGACTATAAAACATGCATTATATTAAACATTTCCTTCAAACAAATTACTTTAATACATTAATATGTATGTCTGTTTTCCAGGTCCCAATATGGAAAGTAAAAAATGTACTGTATCTATGGAGAAATGCACGTGCAAACTGTATGTTATAAAAGAGTTTTCTAAATGTTAGGTTGGCTTGTGGGCTTCACAATGTTACTTTGTCCATATAGTCATTTGGTTGCAGAGATATGCACCCATCTTTTGCCAATTAAACTGAACTGATCTATGATAACTTATATTTTTATTATCCCAAGGCTCAGTATCTAGCCTGCTCAGTGCATCCACGTGAGAGCGAACTTATGAGAGCTGACTATTACTACACAAACACGTATAGCAATTTAAACACTTATAGCCACAGGTCTGGGAAATTAACCTTTGATTGCCATTTTAACCTGGGTGTGTCACCTTGTGTGTCTGTAATAAGGCCAAACATTCAAAGGTATGTAAATGTTTGATCAAGTATGGTTTTAAAAGGAGCCAAACTCCTAATGGCTTCATATGATAATTATCCTTACATATCAGTCAGATGTATTGCATGACAAGTCATATTGTCAAAATCAATGCTGAAATTTCACAATTTATGCCAGGGTATGCGAACTTATGAGCACAAAATTCCCAGAAACAAGCAGGAACTGAAGTTGGCTGCAGTACAGGCCTGGCAGTGCATCACTAGGGAAGATACCAGCGTCTGGTGATGTAGATGCATCGCAGACTTCCCACAGTCATTGCTTTCAAAGGATTTGCAACCAAATATTAACAAATATTACTTTATTCTACATTATGTTGACCTGTCCAATGTTTTTTGGTGCCTGAAAATGTAGGGGACTATTTAAAAAAGATTCTATGATCTCTAAACAGTTCATCTGATATGTATGGATGTACCCTTAAATTAAAGCTGACAGTCTGCACTTCAACCTAGCGGTAAATGTCATTGTATCCTTTCAAACTCAAAGTGTACAGAACCAAAACAACTAAAAAGTGGTCACTGTCCAATGAAATATGGAGCTCATTGTAGTTTTCAGGGTGAATGGATTTATACCATATTTAATCACTTCATCAAAATACATTTTCACCTCAGATTCCTGCTTAGGCTTCACCTATCTGATTGCAGGATTTTTTTATCCAGGTTTTCTGGAAAACCAGGACATAAAGTTCCTCCAAATCTGAATCAACCCACATGATTTTTTGTGGTGTGTAATATTTCCATGTTTCAGGGTGAATTTGCCTATGTTCAATATGGTCCTTGTCAGACACATCTAAACTGATGTCGCTGGGTGCTTCAGCTCTGATTTAATTTCAGCTCAAGGAGCTACCAAACAACTCTCATACAGTGGGGGATGTCTGTGTGTGTGTGTGTGTGTGTGTGTTTTTAACCTTGTTTGTGTGTCTTTGGTATGTGTGTGGGTGTTTGTACACTTGTAATAGCAGGGCTTTTTTTTTAGAGGGGGCAATAATAGACAACCCCATTTGATTGGCCTGTCCCCAGCCTAGTAGCATGCTCCAGTACCCACCAACACACACACACACATACAGTGTCTCCTTTCTCCGGCAGCAGCACTCAGTCAGTCAGCGTTTCGCAGGGCTCCTGACATCACTCTCTGTTTGCATAGCTATTGTCTCATCATCTGGACCGCCTGCAACTGTCGGCTTCTCACCCGGACGGCCTGCCGTTGTTCTTGACTGCACGGACAGAAAGAACGAACAAAAAAGAGGGGAGAGGGGCGAACGTGGATAGTAGGAGGAGACAAAAACAGGAGGAGAGGAGAGCGAGCGCTAGCTTCATCGGGCAGGCAGCTCTTGCTCTGTCTGGAATTGAACACGTTTTCTGTGAAGACTGATTTTTTATTTCTGGGGTCTTTTTCTTTTCTCGCATGAGGCACCCCTGTTGATGCCTGGACCGTGGTCGTGCTTTGGGCATCCGTGCGTGTGGAGGAAGTCCATTGGGCGGCTGAACGGAGCAGGGCATCAGGGCTTCTGAGAGGCAGGGCTGGCCGGCCGGCTGCATTGTGTGCTTTCATGACCCCCGCTGTGTAGCTGCCTGCTCATCAACCCCCCCTTCTCCCTCCTCTCCCTCCCTCCCTCTCTCTCTCCTTTCCCCACCGCAGCTCCCGGTCCAGCCATGTTTGGCACAGAGTCATCACGTAAGTACCGTACTGCCATCCTCTGGTCCTGACTGTCTGTGGTGTGACTGTGTCTTCTTTCTTCTGGGCTCTCTCTCCTGCCCCCCCGCTTCCTTCCTGTTGTTTTCCATGGTTCCCGGTGACAGATCGGCTAGGAGACTGGGATCTACCATTTTGCATAAAGGACCAGTGGGTAGCTGTTTGTGATGCAAAAAAAGACATGTGTATTCTATCAAGCCGTTCACGCATTCCCTCGCTCACGCCTACATTTTGGTTCTATTCTTCCCCACATCCCACCATTCCCCGTGTCTCCATGTTTACCCCTGATTTCCCTGTCTTGTTTTCTCTCCGTGCCTCTTCTAAATGGAACGGCTTGGCTAGCTAGCCTTAAATAGTCTCTGTGCATGATACGTATGCATGCAGTCCACCATATGTCTGTTATACATTGCTGGATGGATCTTGTGTTGATGCACTTTCAGGGACCAATCTCAGTTACAGTCAGTTGTACATTTCCATGTCTCACAGAGTCAGTCAGGTGACATTGAGAGGGTTGAATGTTGCATGTAGCGTTTCCACGCGCTAGGCTAGGGTATGAAAGACGCTGGTGTGGATTTGTGAAAGTACCAGTGTGTGGATGAGTTTGGTTTAGAAGTGGGATTATAAACTGTTTAAAAATATGGAATAGAAACTGGCCATACTGACCTCTTATCTCATTTCAATTTAGCTGCAATACTTCCTTGCAATCAATAGCCTAAACATCAGAAATATATTGTTTGAAATTTGACTAAATCTAGGTAATGGGATAATGGATGGTATAGTGTTTTTTATTGGTATTAGATACATTCTGGTGCTTGATATTTAAGAGGGGGGAATGTAACGTTTCCCAATGCTAAGTCATAGAGATGCTACTGTACATTTACAGTAGCATTAGAGGGTGCTTTAGAGCGTTAGAGGGGTAAAACCAGTCTTTGGGTAGGCCCTGGGTTGAGTAGCTGTCACCTGGATCGGCAGGTCATTTCCTCTAGTCCTTTTAGTACTGCTGGTTAGACATGACTCCTGGAGGCCAACCAGTCTGTTAGTACTGCTGGTTAGACATGACTCCGGGAGGCCCACCAGTCTGTTAGTACTGCTGGTTATGACTCCGGGAGGCCCACCAGTCTGTTAGTACTGCTGGTTATGACTCCGGGAGGCCCACCAGTCTGTTAGTACTGCTGGTTAGACATGACTCTGGGAGGCCCACCAGTCTGTTAGTACTGCTGGTTAGACATGACTCCTGGAGGCCCACTAGTCTGTTAGTACTGCTGGTTAGACATATGACTCATGGAGACCCACCAGTCTGTTAGTACTGCTGGTTAGACATGACTCCTGGAGACCCACTAGTCTGTTAATACTGCTGATTAGACATGACTCCAGGAGACCCACTAGTCTGTTAGTACTGCTGGTTAGACATGACTCCTGGAGGCCCACTTTTTTGATTAGACATGACTCTTAATGGACGTTTTTGGACTTTTAGTATCTGGAATTCTTGGACAAACGAGCAGTTTTGTGTTGTTGATGTTTGTGTGACAATAACATTTAGTCACTGCTTCAGAAGTGATCAGTTAATTGAAATTGGGGCCACCATTCTTTAAACATCTGCAAGTTGACCTATTTTCTTTTACTGAAGCTTTTGTCAAACATCCTAAGTATGTCACCCCTCTTCAAGTCATGGAGATCTTTTCTTCTAGCCAATGTAGCCATTATGAATGACCCTAACCTAAGCATTGGTGAATTGGGGTGCTAATTAACTAACCAGACCTGTATGGAAGCATCTGCTTTCAGGTTAATGGAACATTTTCTTTCATATTTTCCAAAATGTCAAGCTTAATACATCTCCCTTCCATTGTCTCTCCTGCATGACCCCAAGTTGATTGCTTGGTATCTAAGATGTAAGTTAATAATGATTGTGACAGTACACAAGTCGTAATGAACCGCAGAATGGAACAGTTTAGTATTCGGGGTGTAACAGTACACCTAACCTTTTGATTTGAGGGTCACGGTACGGTTCGTATTGCGTTACAGTGCAAATAACGATAGCATTTTTTAAATATAGATCATAGCTCTAGCTATGAATAATTTTTTTTTTCAATCAAACCCATCCATGGTTTGATAGCTGAAATCAATCTCAGACACCTGTGATAATTAGTTTGCCAGGTGAGCCCAATTAATGGAAATCTACTTAAGAAGGATGTTCCACATTATTATGCAGGCCACAGGTTTCAAGCAATATGGGAAAGAAAAATTATCTCTCTGCTGCGAAAAAACGTCAAAGAGTGCAATGCCTTGGAAAAGGTATGAAAAAATTATTTCATGAAACATTTTATGAAAACTTAAGCATGAAGAGATTTATGACTGATTCAGAGCTCAGACGAATTCATGTAGATAAAGGCATAATGAGGAAGGTTACTGCCAGACAAATTCATGGGATTAAGAGAGCAGCTGCTAAAATGCCATTACAAATTATCAAACAGGTATTTGAAGCTGCTGGTGCCTCTGGAGTCCCTTTAACCTCAAGGTGTAGGATCCTCAAGAGGCTTGCAGTTCTGCATAAACCTACTATTTGGCCACCCCTAACCAATGCTCACAAGCAGAAACGGTTGCAGTGGGCCGAGAAATACATGAAGACTCATTTTCAAACAGTCTTGTTGAGTCTTGATGAGTGCTGTGCAACCCCAGACGGTCCAGATGGATGGAGTAGTGGATGGTTTGTGGATAGCCACCATGTCCCAATAAAGCTGCGACATCAACAAGGAGGTGGCAGAGTCATGTTTTGGTCTGGAATCATGGGGAGAGAGCTGGTAGGCCCCTTTAGGGTTCCTGAAGGTGTGAAAATGACCTCAGCAAAGTATAGAGTTTCTGACCACTTTCTTCCATTGTAAAAACAGAAGAACTGTGCATTCTGTAGCAAAATCATCTTCATGCATGACAATGCACCATCTCATGCTGCAAAGAATACTTCTGTGTCATTGGCTGATATGGGCATAAAAGGAAATAAACTCATGGTGTACCCCCCATCCTCCCCTGCCCTCAACCCTATTGAGAACCTTTGGAGCATCCTCAAGCAAAAGATCTATCAGGGTGGGAGGCAGTTCGCATCCAAACACCAGTTCTGGGAGGCTATTCTGACATCCTGCAAAGAAATTCAAGCAGAAACTCTCTATAAACTCCCAAGTCAAATGGATGCAAGAATTTTGAAGGTGATATCAAAGAAGGGGTCCTATGTCAACATTTGCCCTGTTAAGATGTGTTTGACTGAAATAACTTTTGATTTCAGTAAATATGACCTCCTAAGGCTGCAAATTCAACAAATTACCATCAGTTCTTTCCAACCTATAAAATCTTTTGAAACTCTGTTGTGCATAATATTTTGAAACAGTACATTTTGAGTTTTTTGCTTTTGCAAAAAACAGTTTTCATTCGGTTGTTTGTTCAATGAAATTCGACTTATACCCTAATGGTTGGTGACTTGAAAATTATACTGACTGTCATTTGCATCGACTATTCAGGAAAATCTGTGTAAAATACCATTTGCTTAATAATCTGGAACTTTGTGTGTGTTTCCACATCTGCTTCTGCTACCAAATGACTATATGGACAAAGTAACATTGTGAAGCCTGCAAGTGAACCTAACATTTAGAAAAGTATTTCATAACATACACAGGGGTCATCAACTCCACTCCTGGAGGGCTAAAACACTTCAGATTTTTTATTTTACCTAGTAGTTAATTGCAATCACCTGCTATCCCAGGTATAAACAGTCCCTTATTAGAAAGAGAGAACCAAAATCAGAAGTGTTTCGGCCCTCCAGGACCGGGGTTGATGAACCCTGACATACAGTTTGCACATGTTTTGCCCAATAGCTACATTTTCAACTTTCCATATGTTGCGCCCTGGAAAATAGACATAAATATTAATGTAGCCAGGCCAAGTAATTTGCTTGAAAGAAAGAAATATTTAATATCATGCATGTTTATAGTCCTTATTTACTGTAGAGAACACAGCGTTTTTCAATTGAGATTTATATTTGGGAAAATTGTGCACTGTCTTTAAAATTACTGTGATTTGAGAAGTGAGAGAATGCAGTTGGATTGATGTTTTTTCGTTGTGTTGGAGAATCCGAGCTGGCTAGTGCTATGAACATGTCTTATTCATTTTTGTTGTAATTTAACCAGGGCTTATATTAAGTTTCATAACAACAAAGACTCTCTAAAGGGTTGACAGAGTTTTTTCATTCGAGCAAAAAAACATTTTTCCTGACACGAGGAAATGTTTCATGAAATGTGTGAATCATGTTATCTTAATGCTGTAGTATGTTCAGTGCATCCGGAACGTATTCACAGTGCTTCACGTTTTCCACATTTTGTTATGTTACACCCTTATTCATTATTTCCATCAAAATTCTACAAACACTATGAACAATATGTCAAAATGTAACTTGTTATGAATACAACTTTTCACACAACATTCTGTAAGCTCATTTCCTGGAGCACAGATCAAACTGATTTTGAGTTCATGTGGTGTTCTGACAGGATGGAATGTGAAGGTTCTGGTTTTATTCTGACAGGATGGATTGTGAAGGTTCTGATTGATCATGCAAGAATTGGCTGCCATCAGTCGGGATGTGGCCCAGACAGCATTTGAAAGCATGCCAGGGCAGATTGCAGAGGTCTTGAAAAAGAAGGGTCAACGCTACAAAAAACTTCATGTAATTGTTCATAAAATTCTTTGACACTTATGGGCTGCTTGTAGTTATACATCAGTTTACCATAGTAACTACTGACACAAACATCTAAAAAAACTGAAGCAGCAAACCTTGTGGAGACCAATACTTGTGATATTCTCAAAACTTTTGCCCACGAATGTAGTTAGAATTCTAGCAGCTGCGTTCTGCACTAATTGAAGTTTGTTTAGTGACTTATCATGTAATGACTGTACAAACATCCAAATCTCCCACGTAATAGTTCAGTTCAGCGCGGTTTAGCTTCTTAGAAAAGAAGGCACGGGGCAGAGAACGTTGAGACAGTACGGCTTTGACCCTGGATTACGAAGCATCCACCTCCATGATGCACAGCAGTAATGTGTCTAGGTGAGCCAACACAGGAGCAGAGGAGAACAGAACCTTCAGGGAGGTGAATTATGCACCCCCTTAATGCGCAACTCCATCTCCACCCCTGAGGCAGTGATGTGATATCAGAGGAAGGAGACCAGTTGAAAGAACAGACATTCTTTAGCCTTGGTGTAGAACTCATGCTCCAACAGCCTTCCAAACACCCTGTGCACTAGAGTGACAACTATCTCTCTGAGTACCATTCGGAGCAGTAATTAAGAAGTCAAAAGCGTATGTAACCACTGAAACCTGGCTTAGATCGGGCGGTCACTCCAAACTGGATGATCAAGCCAGGAGGGCATTGATCAGGGCAGCTACCAAAGGCCAATGGAATCTTTAAAGGACTTACAAGTCCTTATGGCTGAGATCGTCAGTGTTTGCATGTGTCAACAATCTCTCAAGCTTTACAGAAAGCTGGCATGTATGGCAGGGTGGCAAGAAAGAAGCCTCTTCTGAAAACGGGCCACACAGAGTATCATTTGCGCGTTACAAAAAAAGCAAAACACCGCCGCCGACTTGAGCTTCAAAAGAAGGTCTGGCCATTCTGTCAAGGACGCTTGTCAAAAAGGTACAGGGAAGCTTTTGATGCTTGGCCGCTCTGACATGGCAGGACATTCACATTAAGCAAGTAAGACTAGCTTACATACTTAAATTCCGATTGGTTGACTGTTGTTTGCCTCTGAACCGCATCATAGCTCATTACCATAAAGTTGTAAAAACTTTAACTTTCTGCTTGATGCTCTGGTCACTCAACACGCCCAACTCAACACGCCCGACTGATTTGCCGGTCCTTGCAGCTGAGAGAAACTGACTTCTTTTGGAAATTAATGACTTCCTGTAACTTTGAAGCTCAAGACGGGGGCTGTGTGTAGATACAGTAATGCAATGTGTCAAATGGTTTTATAGTCAGATGAGACCAAGATTGAACTTCTTGGACTAAACTGAAATCGTTATGTTTGGCGAAAACCAAAACAAGCCACCCAAAACACACCATACATACTGTGAAGCATGGTGGTGGCAACATTATGTTGTGGGGGTGTTTATCTTCAGCAGTGACTGGGCAATTGGTCAGTATTGAAGGGAAAATGTATGCTGCGAAGTTCACCCAAATTCTTGAGGAAGTCTTGCAACCCTCTGCTAGACAGCTGAAGATGGCCAGGTGGTTCACCTTTCACCAAGAAAAGGGCCTAAACACACTGCCAAAAAAGAACTATGCAGTGGGTTAAGGATAAGAAGGTGAATGTCCTGGAGTGGCCAAGTTAGAGCACTGAACTTAATCCAATTGAAAGTCTGTGGATGGACTTGAAGACGGAAGATTTTCGAACAGTTGACTTTTTACGTTACTTGAATGTTGTAAGGCTGAATATGTAAATAAAAATAATTTGTAATGGGTTTTGATTTCTGACTGTAAGACAAAAAAGTGGCTATTTCAAAGGGGTAGGATGATTTTCTATACGCACTGTAAATGCTGTACAAGGATAACTGAGGAATAGATACCGGACAGGGATGTTTTAAGAATAGAGACTGGATAGGGCAGGGACAGCTGAGGAATAGATATTGGATCGACCATGAAATGGCTAATGTAAACAAACTAGCACCTGTTTCTAGCATTGTCAACATCCGTGCCATTACTTTCCTCCTGGAAGGAATAATAAGCATTTCTATGAGTTGCTAGCAGTACGCTGCTGCTGTTGTATTTCAGCCACAGTTTGATTCCATCTTAACTTTGTCCGAACTACCCAGTAATGTAACTGATGCTGACTGGTTTGTACTGTGAGACAAAACGAGCAAGGCGCAACTGAAGAAAGCAAAGCCAGACCCTGAATTGGCCAAACAAATTCAAAACTGGTCATGGCTATCGATTCAGGGGCTGGACCTAGACAAAATAAGCTAGGCTGTCTCCTGTAATTTGCATGGGCCCCTGAGAGATTGATTTTTATTAAATGCATAGAAATTTTGTAATTAACTAATGGCCCTTTAAATTTATATAATACAACTGTATGGCAATGAGTGGTAGGATTGCATAAATACATTTTAGAAATTTGAAGGTGGTATTTATAATTTTATTTTTTATTTTAAATGGCAGGACAGTAGGAAACAAATTTCTGTACAAACATCTACACATTTTATTTTTCTAAGCTTTTCTTTTAACCAGACAAATTTTGTGTTTGGTTTATGCAGTTGTTATCATTATCATCATCACTTGTAAAATTACTTATCATGATTGGCCAGACGGACAATCATTTTCCTTATTATTTCAATTGCCCTGTCCGCTATTGGATTAGAGTTTTTTTAAACCACAACCCTAACCTTAGCATTGGTTAGGTGTTTACTGAACATGGCAGTTTGATGAAGACGTACACATCTCGGATGGCAACCTGTTCTCTCTCAGTTGCCGTGGTTACCCAGCCTGTCTTTTGGTAGAATCGGAGGGCTCAGGGTCGGGTTTCTGTGGTAACTGCTTACTACTGCTATTTTTGTTCTAGTGGAAGCTTGGTTGGTAACCGGAACCCAAGCTAAGTAATAAACAAAATGCATAGATAGATATTTGAAGAATCCCCTACTAATAAAGCCTGAGAAATTAATACCCTGGATTGATTAGGTTTCCCTGACAGTCATTTTTTACCCCATCTAGTTATTTCACTAAACCATGTCTCTCTCTTATTGAGGCTCATGGACACTTCCACTAATGTATGCACACTCACATTGGCACATTTACTTGTCCAGTAAGGTTGATTTATCATGTGTTACACTCATTTTCAGTGGAAGGCTACTAAGCTCTGGTACCGGACTTCATCCATTGGTGTGATGCTAGCTTGAGTGCAGGCCACAGTACAGTAGAAACCTCATTCTCAGACAGAAAGAAGGCCTCATGTCCTCCGTGACGTGAATGAGGTACAGAACTAGAATCACTCTTCAACATGTTGAGACATTGGTTCCTTTCAAGGACATTGGTGTTTTACACGTCCTGTATGTGGTTTCACAACGCAAACAGCTTTAGTTTATTTATATTTTTAATCTCTCTTAAAGGGAGGTCTGTGGTTGTTTCTTTTGAGTGAAGGCAAGTCCAGAAAAGATACAGGCGTCTTAATGTATCTGTAATTGGTTCAGAATGATCTAATTAATACAATCATCATTATCACCTTATCATCATGATGCGGCAGATGCAGTAACCCTGTCTTATTTTAGCCCTTATCAAACTGTCCAGGTGTTTGTCAGCTGTCATCAGGTTGTTATTAGGCTCTTGCAAGAAAGGCCACATCGAATTATACAAACCGTGAAAAAAGTGAATTTATAATTTTACTCTCCCTTTATGTGATGTACTGACAATGTTATACTCAGGGCTATATTTGGTCAATAAGAGCATCGTCACATCTCCAACCTGGTTGAGATATCTGCTGTTAATAAGATATCCTGTTAAGTAACCTGTTTAAAGTATTTGTATTTTGCCAACAGAAATGTGACTCTTAATAGCAATCTTTGAATTCACTGCCTCTCACTGTCACTCATTCTCAACACACTTATTGAACTACCCCTCCCACCTTGTAACCCCTTCCAGTCTGGCACTATGTGGTTAGGTCGCCATGGCTACCTTTTCATATGCAGGTGAAAGAGTAGCCCAATTCCACATTGGAATCAGAGCTCATGATTGGTTGAGCTGCTGAGAACACCCCTCTCTTGATTAGCCATTAGCCATTGGACCTGACAGTCAAATACACCTGCCTGTCACATAGACAGTAAATCTGAACTTCAAGCCGGGGCCAGTTGTTCTCTGTGTGCTTTTAGGCATGGTTTTATTGCATTGACTCTGGAAGGGGGGGTTCTCCGGATAATAAAGCAGACGTCCCCGAGGAATGGGAGGTGCATTATAGCCTATTGCTGTCTTATTTGTATCAGCTTATCTTTTCACAGCTTGAGTGTAGTGCGATGGCAGTGAGATGCTCTTTCGGCCTAGGCCCGGTGCTCAGATAAGGGCCTTTTTATTGGGTAGTGTGCAACTGGTGTAGACGAGTGGAGTTACTGTTCAGTTCTATTCATGAACTCAGCAGTTTGCTCAGAGCATGGGTGAACTAAGGCCAAAGTGCGTGTTCATATGAACAGGAAGGTTCTTGCTGTTTGCGCGCGTGTGTGTTTGTGTGTGTTTGTGTGTGTTTGTGTGTGTTTGTGTGTGTGTTTGTGTGTGTGTGTGTTCTCTCATTGTGTGCACATGTGTTTGTTTGTCTGCTCTCTGTAGAAACCAGCTGATAGCTGTGTATACAGGCGGGCTGTGTCGTTGGATTACAACACCAGTCTGTATGACCGATAGACCTACACTAGAGCGCTATGGCTTTGTACTCTTTACATAACAAGCCATCTGGGATGGACCTCAGGTGCTGCCGTTTTCTGGGAAGCATCAAGCTACTCCATATTGGTTTATCAATGGGTCTAATTGATTGTCAGTAACAATCAACCCCCCACAATTTTTTTTTTAGTTTTTACTTTTTTCTTATGTTTCACATTATGTTAGCCTTTAATCAAGTGCACATCTGGCAAAATGTTTTTGTTTATCTGTGTATTTTTGGCATGTGGTGGTACTGGATTCAGGAGAAATAGGTATTCTGCCAGGTAAACACAGACTATTAATTGAGAATGTTTTTGGGTAAGCCTTTATGTACCAAAACATAGCATAATTCATTAGCAAAATAAATTACAAAATCTCCACAACAAAAAAATTTGACGACTTACAAAGTTGTTTGGAGGACATTATATATCCCCCAAAATAATAAATAACATATTATATTTTTCTAAATCAGAAATTTGCAGCAAATACAAATCACTGAGTTAGCGTATAATGTGCGACCTAATCCATTTTCAATACTTCTTATTGAAAGAAGCATTTGGTGTTCATGTGGTAATTCTTTTGATATTAAAAATGTGTAGCGAAGCAGTATTCATCCCTGCTATAGGATCTAGTACTGCAGGTTACGCTGAGTCTTAGTAGTAGCATATTAACACAGTACTTTATTACATACAAGAAGAAACTGACTGAAATATGTGAAAGACGGACACCAGCGGTGTGTGAAGGTGTGTGTCGGTATGCTAGTGTGCTCCTGTGTGTCGGTGTGTGCGAGTTTGTTTCTATTAACATTACAATCATTACAGAAGTCATTCACTGTCTCCTATTAAATGTCAAATATTATTTTCTCTGCATTTCAATGGCACTAATTTACTTCCCTTGCTGGAGTATTTGTCAGAATTATTAAGCCAGTTGATATTTACTCTCAACGTCAATGGTGGGTCAGCCAGGGCTTAATGTACCGTACCTCATAGTTTCACCATTACCATGGATTCACTCTCCAATAACATTGAACCAGTAGATTTCCTGGGTGAAAAACTCATATTATGTGAAGCTGATTTGTAAGTGAAGGTCCAACTAGGCTTAGAACCCAGATAGTCATTTAAAGAACCTTCCAGTTTACATTGGTACGGACCCACTTACAAACAGTGAGAGGTTTGTAGGCTTGAATCGTTATATTATTTTGTAAACACAAACTGATCAATTGCATTTGAGATTATGAGTGTTTAATCTTGCTTCTTAACTAGGCTGACGTTTTTGGAAGGTCCAGATCATCTCTAACAACACCTTGATGCTGATGTTTTTTGCTTCCTGGCAACAGTCACTACACCGTTACATTGATGTGAGACTGCTAGAATTCAGCACAGCTGAGCTGTCTCGTTTTTAACTTCACTCACCCAGAGCAGGACAGCAGGACATTGAAACTTTTGTTTTGATAAAAGTATGTCAGACCGTAGTGTACTGTTGTACACTATTGACTGGCTTTTTTTTCTATTTTGAGGTGGCTAGCTTAGACTTTAATATTTTAGACATGTCAGACTTGTCAGCTGTTTCAGGTTTCTAACTTTCAGACGGAGCCTCTTTCAAGTATGCAAGTATGGTGGCCTGTTTCACATCTGTGAGGCTGGGGGCCTGTTTCAAGTCTGTGAGGCCTGTTTCAGCTCTGTGAAGCTGCTGGTCTGTTTCAGCTCTGTGAAGATTCTGGTCTGTTTCAGTTCTGTGAGGCCTGTTTCAGCTCTGTGAAGCTGCTGGTCTGTTTCAGTTCTGTGAGGCCTGTTTCAGCTCTGTGAAGCTGCTGGTCTGTTTCAGTTCTGCGAGGCCTGTTTCAGCTCTGTGAAGCTGCTGGTCTGTTTCAGTTCTGTGAAGCTGCCGGTCTGTTTCATCTCTGAATCTGTGTC
>JACXGM010023962.1:0-10044 GCA_016801145.1 Umbra pygmaea
TTGATGAGACCCTCACCCTGTCATTACTATTGATGAGACCCTCACCCTGTCATTACTATTGATGAGACCCTCACCCTGTCATTACTATTGATGAGACCCTCACCCTGTCATTACTATTGATGAGACCCTCATCCTGTCATTACTATTGATGAGTGTAGCTGTGGCTCGTAAAAGAACAAGTTGCTCCAAAAACTCATTTGTTTATTTTGTACAGGACAGAATGGTTGTTGTAAATTGTTTTATATAAATGTTGTCCAGCCCATTGCTATGACAGAATATTGACTCTAGGTTGTGGTATGGCGTTCTAACAAATAAATTGTTCTGATATTACTTTGTGTGTACTGGCTTACTGTCTTTTTACTATCTTGTGGGTTATGTGCATCGCAGACTTTGATTGTAATATTTTTCTATTAAATAGTTTACAAAACTGAAATCAAAATGATCTAATTTAAGTAATAAAACACAGTGTTCATCCTCTTCAATATGGTTATAATTTTACATTTTGTAAAATTATACATAACATACACAGCATGTTTTTACAGTACCAGTATATAGTGATAATTGCAATGAATTTTCAGTAGTCACATTATTAGTCATATCTTTGAAGCAGGTCACATGCTGTTAGAAAATGTTCTATCCCATGATTTCCATCGTCAATCATTGGATTAATTTGCATTAAATCAACATCCCAGTGGATGTAATAAGGGGGTTGCACATGCACATGATTCAGTCTTACAAAGTTGAGGCAGTTGGAGCATTCCCACTGTCCAGAGTTGCAGTGGGGACCTGCTCTCTATTGTCATTAAGCTGTGGTTGTTCCACTGCCTTACAAACTCATCCACAGATCTGTTTACTCTTGGAAGGTAAACATGGTAAAGAGCCCTAATGTGAAGTGGGTCAATGCAGTCTAAAATTCCAACATTTTCCATAAAGAGGAAAAGGTCTTTAAAGTATGCTGACACCACCCTGTTTACTTCTCCCCACAATCTTTCAATTCTTTGATTATGAACACTACGTCCAACCATGAAACTTGCTCTATTTGCCCCTCGATTTTTAATTATAAACCGTGCTATATCAACATTTTCACTCCCAGCAACACTCCTGACATGATGAGGGAGTCCAAATACATCAACAGCACCCTGAAAAAGTTGCAAGGCAGTTGCTGCTCTGTTGTCTGTGCAACATCGTAGGTAAGTAATGCAGCGACTATAGCCATCAACTCCTCCATGAAACACAAATCCCCATGGATTCAGCTTGTGGTTTGTGTCAATGTGCCTGGAATAATAAGAAGAATTGTTGTTATTATTTTTAAACATTTGGTTGTTCATCAAAATTTAAGTTCTTTGGCTTTGCTGTCCTATGTTTTATATATATATATATATATACACATTTTACATTTATATGCCTTATTTGACATTGTTTGATCTTCCTAAATCAGTACATCAATCTTTCTGACTTGCTTCATTCACCATCTAGGGAGTAATGACTAATGTTAATGAAATTTACAAAACAATACTCACCACAATTGATTTGGGACAGAGCCATTGTAGACCCTCCTTTGTATTGCCCTTCGTCCTCTTAAGGCTGTTCCCATTGGATCTACTATTCTTAATTGCTCTCGCACTCGCCATCTCTACCAGTGATGTAGGTCTCTCCTGAGCCAGGGGTTTGTCTAAGAACCTGAGTAATAAGACGGTCAAGCTCATCATTTGAAATGTTGGTAAAACGCCCATAGTCCACAAAACCAAGATGTGTCCTGTGGTTGTACAGTGTTCGAATGTTCATGACAGCATTCGAGATATGGCCATCCAGCTAAATCCTAAATCCTGCATGTAAGCTGAACAGCTGGTATGTTGTACCTTAAAAGAGAAAATAAAAGTGTGAGTTAATGCTGATTTTACAGTATATTTAGTGCTGGACTGTAATCCAGTACGTACATGAGTACTATAATTTGAAAGTTTGTAACATACTTTTGAGATAGTGGAGTAAAGGTTTTAAAGTTGCCAGAATTTAAAATATTGTAGTGAAGTCGAGTACCTCCAATTTGTAGGCTACTTTGTTACAGTTCGAAATATATTTACTTCCCACCACTGAATACAACGTTGGCTTCCAATTCAAACCTTGAGATTTGGCAGTTCCATGGAAATTGAAAATTGGAAGTTTATTTCTAAATACACTTTTACAGATCTGAAAATGTCTTTAATCTATGGCCTGTTATAATTTAGTCCTGATTTGATTAGGTATAATGTTTTTAGATCTCACCTGGTTCTACATGTGAAAAAAACTGTCAAATCTCCTTTTATTGCATTCTCATAATACCGCTTTTACAATTTAAAAAAAAGGTGTTTCAAACATTATTAATAGTATAACTAAAATGTCTAACAACTTACAAAATGGATGATCAGTTTGCCTATGTTTCCCTTAAATACTAAATCGGTTGCTGTGAATCAGAAGCCAACTTAAGACAACTACAGTTTTTTCCATTTATATCACTTACCACGGTCTTCCTCCCCGAGATGCAGAATGTGTGCCTATACCATGCACTTCCATTTGAAGTATTACTTCATCCAACATCTCCCAAAGACACTCATAAATTCCTTCAAGAATAATGCATAATGTTCTTTCAGCAACATTTTGTTGAATAGGATTGCTCATAAGCACCAAAAATGTTGCAATAATGGAAATATGATCCTCAAGGTGACGCAATATATTTCCAAACTGTTTGTGTCATTTGGCGCGTGACCAGCTGTTGCAAAAAAAGATTCCAATTCAATAAAGTATTGGACTATTTCAGCCAATGCCATTTTGCGTAGCCAGGGAAATAAGACAGATATTCCTTTGATGACACAGACATTAAGGACTCTCAAGAGTTCATTTAATATATTCAAGGTTATTTCAATATATTCAGATATTCATTAAATATATTCAGATATTCATTAAATATATTCAGATATTCATTAAATATATTCAGACATTCATTCAATATATTCTGAATATCATTCAATATATTCAGACATTCATTCAATATATTCTGGATATCATTTAATATATTCAGACATTTATTCAACATATTCCAGGTTTACTCAATCTATTCTAGGTTCACTCAATATATTCAGACATTCATTCAATATATTCAGTATTCCATTCAATATATTCTAGGTTCATTCAATATATTCAGAAATTCATTCAATATATTTTAGGTTATAATCTGAATATATGGAAAAAACCTTGAATATATGGAATGAAAATCTGAATATATTGAATGAATCTTGAATATATTGAATGAAAGTCTGAATATATTGAATGAAATTCTGAATATATGGATAAACAGTCTGAATATATTGAATGAACCTTGAATATGGAATGAGTCTGAATATATTGAATGAGTCTTGAATATACTGAATGAGTCTTGAATATACTGAATGAGTCTTGAATATATTGAATGAACCTTGAATATATATAGAATGAAAGTCTGAATATATTTAATGAACCTTGAATATATGGAATGGACCTTAAATATATGGAATGGACCTTAAATATATGGAATGGACCTTGAATATATGGAATGGACCTTGAATATATGGAATGGACCTTGAATATATGGAATGGACCTTGAATATATGGAATGGACCTTGAATATATGGAATGGACCTTGAATATATGGAATGGACCTTGAATATATGGAATGAAAGTCGGAATATATTGAATGAACCTTGGAATATATTGAATGAACCTTGAATGTATGGAATGGACCTTGAATATATGGAATGGACCTTGAATATATGGAATGAACCTTGAATATATGGAATGAACCTTGAATATATGGAATGAACCTTGAATATATGGAATGAACCTTGAATATATTGAATGAACATTGAATATATTTAATGCAAGTCTGAATTTATTGAATGAGTCTTGAATATATTGAATGAACCTTGAATATATGGAATGAAAGTCGGAATATATTGAATGAACCTCATTCGTGCCGGCAGCGCTTCCGCTCCTGCACTAGAACGAGTTAAGAAGTTAACAAACTCTTGCCTAATGAGAATTAACGGCATATTAGGTAGGCTACGGATTACCAATTCACAACTCCCATTAGGCTAGGGAAAATCTCCATCATGAGAAGCTTACAGATTTTGAACATAATATTGCCAAGTATTTATAAACTGTGTACGTTATTGGCTACCTTAATGTGTTTAGTTGTCGAGAACCAAGATAACCACATTATCGATGGGTTAGATCATGACATACAATGCACGTCATGTTATCCTGGTAGTTATGTTAATTAGTTAAGTTAATGTTGCAGGCTGCATGGTAGTCAGGCTGTCACAAGGAGATTGCGGTGCGCTGTGCACCAGGCTACTGAACGAGACCATAACCGAGGGTTGTGCATGAGTCTAATGTAATCAAATGGGTGTCTCTCCCCAAAGTGTCAGTTGGCCCAATCACTATTCAGAATTCATGCAGTCAAAATGCGATCGTTAGAGGCCTGCACCAGTTACGCAAGCAGGTGTGCCTGTAAACCAAGTGCATGCACCTGTTAAATAAACACCTGTTTAACAAATGCCTCTATTTGCGCCTGTTAAATAAATGCCTGTTACCAATGCCGTTTACATAAACACCGACATGTGTTTAATAAACGTTTTAGTATGCAAAATGAAAATCTTTATTATTCATGAGCCTAGAGGGCTATAGCTATAAATTAAATTGGCCTTTATACAGAATTTCCCGTATAGTACCGTGGTACCATAGACCGTATATATTACTGGACATAGTATGTGTGACGTCACCCAGTGTTTTGTGGAGATCAGATTTGAGGCGTCGAGTTTGCCGTTATGAGCAGAGCCATCTTGTGACGATTTTAGACAAGAGGCGGTATCTGACTGTGATGTTAGCTGAGAGTTGGCAACGCTGCTTACACTCTGCGTTATGTTACACACTTTCAATGTCAATCACATCATAGCCACACCCTTAAACACCCCCTGCTTTATTGCCGATTTTAAAATCAAAAAGAATATAATAAAAAAAATGTACATCATTCTGTATATTCTGTATAAAACAATTGAGAAGCAGCTGACTTCCTCATAGACTTCAACAGAATCCGACCTCTTTTCCAAACCAGCTGTGGTCGGTGGATCTTAATTGGGGAGGACGGGCTCGTATTACGCTCGGGACTGGAGTGAATGGAATGGTGCGCAACGCACAAAACCCAGTGTGCAAAACAAAAAAACACTGGGTTTTGTGCGTTGGGCACCATTCCATTCACTCCAGTCCTGAGCGTAATACGAGTCCGTCCTCCCCAATTAAGATCCACCGACCGCGGCTGTTGCAAACACATGTATCGCCCCCAGCTGGAATTCAGATTGAATGCAGGTTTAAGGCACTTTTGCATTTGCATCACTTTGCCGAACTGCATGTCCAGTAATATATACGGTCCATGGGTGGTAGTCACAGACTCAGGACCGCAAACTAGCTGGTTCAAGCCCTGTTGCAGATGTACCTATTCGTTTTTGAATATTTTTTCTCATTAAAATTACATTCATGTTCAGGCATAAATATTCAAATAATTGTTTTATTTACCTTTACAGATAGAAGACCTACTGTAGATGTAATAAGCTATATGCCTAAACATGAATGAACCAGCTACCTTGCTTTTCTGAGGCTGAGGCTGTGACTGTACCACCGTACTATTTGAGAAATGCTGTATAAAAACCAGTTTAATCTGTAGGCCTAACTATAGTCATCTAGGCTCATGAGTAGTAAATATTTTCATTTTGCATATTGAAATGTTTATTAAACACATGTAGGTGTTTATGTTACAAGCATTGGAAACAGGCACATGCATTTATTTAACAGCCTCAAATGTAAGTGTTTATTTGACAGGCATTTATTTAACAGGCGCAGGTGTTTGGTTAACAATCATCTAACGATCGTGTTTTGCCTGCATGAATTCTGAACCACTTGGCATTGCATAACGTTGAAGTCGTGTTCACGTTAGCCTGATGAAAGGCAACTGCCTGGCCTGAGAGGTTCCCTCCATTTTCCGGTCTTCCACGATGAAAAAGTGAATAAACTTTTTCATCGGAAGAATGGTAGCCTACTGGATACGGTTACCGTTACCAGTATTTTGGCCCTTACATGCATTCGCCTGTATGTTTATGATTTCTTCATTGCTCAAAATTGCTGACACTAGATTTCTTGCTGATTTGCTCATAGTGTTACACTTCGGCCATTAGTTTCTTTCACTCACGCATTGGCAGACATAGCACAATTCACTATGAAAACACAAGTTGGTGCCAGCGAATTACGTCAGATTCCATTCCAAATATTCTGAGTTTCATTCAATATATTCAAGATTCATTCAATATATTCAAGATTCATTCAATATATTCAGACTTTCATTCAATATATTCAGATATTCATTCCATGTGTTCAAGGTTCATTCAATATATTCAGAATTTCATTCAATATATTCATAGTTCACACACATATATATAAATAATTTCCTAAACGGCATGCCATAATATATATATATATATATATATATATATATATATATATAAATAATAATAATAATAATAATAATAATAATAATAATAATAATAATATATTTATTTTGTCCAGTCAAGGTAATACAGGCTTAGGTAGTTGCAGGTGACACGTATAGTGAACAGCACAACAGTAAATATATATTGAGATACTCACGCTCTAACGCGGGGTGGAAGCAGTCAATAAAATTACATAAAGAACGTACGCATATATGTTCAACAATCTGCACTCTAATTACATACCGCGTTATATACAGCATTATTTCCAACTTACCTTCTGGACTACTGCACACCTAAACCGTACTGACATCAACAATGAATCACGCCTTCCTTCTGCTCATCCGTTCTAATATAGAGCCTGATTGCACCGGGTGCATGTACTCAGCAATTAAACACAGCTGTCTGAGATCACCCCAATTTTAACCTATCACTTGGTGAACAGAAGGAAGGTGCATCACACCATATACCAACCTAAATAAACAAACCCTTAGTGCTTGGCACTGGCAATATGAAATAACCCCCCACAAGCCCCCACTACACAGTGGTATATCTACACATAAGGAGTTCATATCTTAGTTCATCTTTCCTGCCACAAACTGGCTGACGTCCCAGCCAGGTTGTGACAATAAAGTGTAATTCCTTCTACACCCATTCCTGTTTCAGTTAATCAGGTTGGTTCTATTAGTGTAGTATGTCATTGATCATTAGCATAACTGTTTGTTATTATTGGGTTGCCATGCACTGGCTGATATTTAATAAGATTCCTTGTTTTACGGACCTCCTGGTTGGAAGATTCTGGATGCTTCTTCAGTAAGTGTACAATGAACCACCAGCCTGAAGATGGAAACATGAGATGACAGATAGACTTAGGGCCAGATGTACGTACATTTGCGAACGCAGCGTTAATAGCACCATGGCCAAGACGCAGAAAGCACTTGATGTGAAACCGCAGTGTGCGTGTTATGTACCAAACCTACAGTTCATCAGGTAATCAGCGCCTGTCCCCACCCACTATACTGTACCATAAATTGGTAAAAAGCAGCTTCAATCAATTCCCATACTACTGTGAAGATGGCTAGCGTTAAGTGGTGGGAAGTGCGATCAAGTGTGGAAATGGTGGATGTTAGAAGACGTGGATTATTTGCTTTCTCACCCATTTTCTTTGTTGTCTTTTGAGGAAAGAAATGTTATAAAAAGACTTGGAACACTCCGTTCAATCATTCTAATAACATAAAAGTTAGATCATGTTTTGTATTGCATCCCTAGATTGCCACTTCTCTGACATTCTAGGCTAGGATACAGCATTCTGTACCTATCATTCCAACATTCTTGCATATAGCATGTGCTAATGTGTCCACAGAAATATTGTCAAATGGTGTGTGTGTGTGTGTGTGTGTCTGTGAGCGTCAAATGTTTGCCGGTTTGTTTCCTGACTGTGCCAAATGTTGTTATGTCCTTGGTCAAGGCACTTTACCCTAAGTTGCTCCAATGGAATGTCACTCTACTTACTGTAATTTGCTCCGGATAAGAGCATCTGCTAAATAACTTAAATGTAAATGGATATTTTGATGCTGATGGAATTCTGATGGATCTACATGTAGAATGCATTCTCCCCACCCACCCAATATCCCCACCAGCCATCACTGTATTGAATACAAGAGGTATCTGTAACGCTGTTATTAGGGGCGGATTAAGGTGGCCAGGGGCCCCTAGGCTTCTCTTTATGTGAGGCCCCCCCCCTAATCATTGTGCTTTACTGAAAAAATGTATTTAGTGCCATACATGGTCCACACGCAAGTATGGTGAACTGGCATACACACACATTGAGACAGCCAACATGTTTTCTTTACATTGCTTCACGTGGTGGACCACAACAGTAAGACAATTACCACCACACCACATAGATAAACTGAGAAATTAAACATTACAGACAAAACACAAATACAAACAAGCATAAGGCCCAGTGCTTAGAATCAGCCCTTTAATTATGATCAAGAAACACTACAAACAAAACTAACATCAACAGAGATGTAAGTGGAAAAAATACCAGATATAACCCTCTGCCTCAACAGCCCCAAAGCAATCACAATGGAAATGTAACTACACTGAACAAAAATATAAACGCAACACTTTTGTTTTTGCCCCCATTTATCATGAGCTGAACTCAAAGATCTAAGACTTCTTCTATGTACACAAAAGGCCCATTTCTCACAATTATTCTTCACAAATCTGTCAAAATCTGTTTTAGTGAGCACTTCTCTTTTGCTGAGATAATCCATCCACCTCACAGGTGTGGCATATCAAGATGCTGATTAGACAGCATGATTATTGCACAGGTGCCTTAGCCTGGCCACAATAAAAGCCCACTCTAAAATGTGCAGTTTCATCACACAGCACAATGCCACAGATGTTGTAAGGTTTGAGGGAGCAAAACTGTTGATGGAGCTAAACTGACAACTCCCTGGCAGCCATTTAAAGCCAAAACAGGTGGATTCAGCACCACGGCCAGCTCCGCAGCCTAATAAATTGCAATTCAATTGCAAAATAAGAAATTCAGTAGGCTGCGGAGCTGGCTGATAACTGCACATTTTAGAGTGGCCTTTACAAGGTCTCTTTACGTCCTGTCCATAGCTCTCTGATTACTGTAAAATATCAATAACAATCACAGTTACTTCTGAAATGCATAATTTAGGGTGTAATTTGTGGAGGTTTACTCACACATCTCTGCATTCTTTGGAGCTTCTGGAGTCTTTCGGTATATGGATGTTCCTCCAGCTGTTGCTGAAATGCATGTTTGTGTGCAGTGTATGGGTTGCAATAAACACTCAGTGACACACTCTCTCTCTTCACTATGTCTTCTGGCTCACTATCATCCATCTACTATCCAACCTACTCAACAAACCACAAAATTGACACTACAAACATCTGAGTTGCATGTCTACTCCTCACCCCTGATTTTAGTTGCTACACCTGCGCATCCAACTTCCCTAAGTGCTAAATAATTCTCATGTTTAATCACTCATGTTTAATTTGGATGAAAGTGTGTACAGATAAATCTTAAGAAATTATTGAGTAACATAGTACTGTCCAGGAATAATCTTTTTTCATTACGCTTTTTTGCCTTTAAATAAGTTCAAAGTCTACAGTATTTATTGTCACATGAACCAAACGATTCAGAATTGTTCATAACTTCGTAGGAACAGCTGAAGAGAGCCACTAAATGCTGGAGTGAGGGAGAGAAGGGATGACATGCAGCAAATTGTTCTTTCCTTTAGTCAAAGTATTGGGTCAATGGATTTTCTATTGTAACATAACCTAGAGCTTGCATTGCATATTAAATTTGAATTTGTGCACAAAGTTGACGTGTGGAAACTTTGGTTTCGTTCTTTACACCACAACTGTTGTGTTGCCAATGTTAAGGAATAACTGTTTGTAGGTCTAAATCAGATGTGGGCAATTATTTTTGCTTGAGGGCCACATTGAGCTTTTGAAG
>JACXGM010023963.1:0-15948 GCA_016801145.1 Umbra pygmaea
TCTACGGTGGTCCAGCTGTCTGGAAGCCCTGTCTACGGTGGTCCAGCTGTCTGGAAGCCATGTCTACGGTGGTCCAGCTGTCTGGAAGCCATGTCTACGGTGGTCCAGCTGTCTGGAAGCCATGTCTACGGTGGTCCAGCTGTCTGGAAGCCATGTCTACGGTGGTCCAGCTGTCTGGAAGCCATGTCTACGGTTGTCCAGCTGTCTAGAAAGCCGCATTTACCACGGCAGCACAGGTTCAAATCCGGCCAACCGGGCTTTCAGCAAAACATCCAACGAGGCATAAATGGCTGGCAGAAACAATGGATCAAACAGTGTTTGATAAGAGACCTTTTCCCCACAAGCAGACACATTACTCCAGAAGGTCACTTACTCCAACAAGGACCGCCGCACCACAAACTGTTTACCCTGGCCCTGGGTTGACCCTCGGAGATGGCTACTGCAAAATAAAGACATCAAACAAGGCATCAGTAAACATTCTGTCCCCCACTTTGGCTGTTCATGGGGCAATGCTAATTCTTTAATTGTTCAGTGATGTTATAAATAAACTACATATTGTTTTGAATGAAAAGGCAACAATAGATAAAAAAGACAGTATAGGCCAATCCCATTTATTTTTTAAAGTTATACATACATAGTTGTGCATTGGCAAGTGAATTACCAGAAAACAACTATGAAAACAAACATTTTTTAGGTCTCTGCTAGGACTAATCAATGTAATTATAAAAATGCTGATTGTAAACAGGGAGACACATCAATCACTGGGAAAAACAAAACACATTATAGCCAGAGAAATCGGCTTTCACACAAGTAATAATAATAATAATGCGCTATTCAAAGGACCCGAAGACTTTTTACAAAAACTAGCATGTGACAGAACAAATATACATTGCTTGGGGACAACAATTTTGAAAAATAAGATTAGGTGAGAAACTGAAGACATTAGATGTAAGTACATCAGTCAGCCATCTTATTGCATGACCAGTAAATTAGTCTGGATAAGTGTCTGCTTAATAATTGAAATGTAGTGATCATTGGTCAGAGAAATTGGACAGCAGACCGGTGCGGCGCTGGTACCTAAGCTTACTCCGCTCCTTGTCAGACATAGAAGGGGAGAAGACCGTGTGAACAGGAGCAGACTCCAGGCTGGTCGACTCCTCTATGAGAGTGTCCATGAACTCCAACACCTGGGAGTCAAACTGCTTCATCAAGCCAGACTTCAATTGCTGCAGAAGTAAAAAAATAGAAGACTTTCACAATTAAACAGGGAGGGAAAAAAATCTTATTCCTAGGACCTATTGAGCAACAGTCAACATTTCCACCATGACCAGCTGATAAAAATTGTCATGTGGCTGATGATAAATCAATAAAATGTTTTATTAACAATGCTTAAGCTTCAGTGAGGATGATTGTATAAACGAGTACATTTAAATCTAGGTCAACCTTCTTTATTAGTTAATTACATTTAAACAGTCAGACAAATCAAGGTGGATTTACACTAGGAGAACATAAAATAAAAATAGCAATACTAAAATTATGTTAGCACACATGATTGTTCTAAAAACGCTGACTAGGGTGGAGGCTACATGCCGACCTGACGACTCAGTCTTTCTTCCTCTTTCCTAGTGTGAATGAGGTCTAGTAATTTATTCATTTTTGTGACACACTGCTCATCCTACAAAGAAGCCTTTAGTCAGTTCATGTATGGGATGATTACGCCCACCAACTACACTTCCGTGATCACCAACTACACTAGAGAGCGACGTGACAAGGTACCCTAGATAATTTGTCTTTGTTATCCCAAATCCCGGGCAGTGCTTATTTGCGAACATGCTGGGGGTCTGGGAATCCTCAGAGAACTTATAGTCAGGCTCCAACCACTATCATGATGTAGACTGTCCTGCAATGCCATGTAGACCGCCCTGCTTTCCATTTGGGATATGGGTGTACATCAGATTCAAGTGGTGTTGGCTACAAGATACAAATTGTACAAAACCATGTTGTGTGTGTGTGTGTGTGTGTGTGTGTGTATGTGATGTGCATGTGTGTGCATACCGTATATGCAATCCTTTCACTACAATGTTACCTACGAATATCATTTTTTTTAACCTTAATCTCTTTCCTTTACTGAAACCTATAGAGCGGTGACATAACATTTTCACTGTATATGCAACTACAGCTGTATTTCTATGCATGTGAAAAAATAAGAACCTGTAAACCTGATTAAAGACCAAAACAAAGTGCAACAATGTGGGGGGACTATGGTTTGGCTCTGATTTGCTGCTTCAGGGCCTGGCCAACTTGCCATTGAGTCAACCATGAATTTCATATTGTATCTGAATTACTGAAGAGAATGTGAGGACTTCTGTGTAAAATCTGAAGCTGAACCAAAATGTCATCTTACAGTAGGACAATGGTCCAGAACACACAACTGTATTAACTTCTTCCACCTGAGGACAGTGCATTTCCATTTATTTTAATTGCATATATTATTTCAAGGTCTAATTTTGGGTTACACAAGACTAGCAGTTACACATGAGCATACAATGACATAGATAACTACTGTACTTAAATCAATGGGAGTCAACAATGAAAAGGAGACATTCTTGCTAGGAAAATGTGTACCCTTCAGCATGGACACGGTGTATCGTGGTGGTGCACGGCATTTGGGAAGTGGGCATTCCACAATCTCAATAAGCCCACGAAAAAAAAAAATTTGTACACTTTGAATAAATCACACATTTATTAAATTAATACCCTGACTGTACTCTATTACGGCCTTTTCCCATGACTTGTAATTCCACAACCAAAAACTTGCACTTGTCTGAAGGCCTTATAAAATCCTAAAACTGACTGTATACTCAGTGGCAATTTTAAACAATAGAATTAGAATGAAAACCTACCATTAGGGCATGTTCTTATTAAATATTACTAGAGGGTAGGGCATTCCAATAAGAAAATGTCAAATTTTTGTGATAGATGCTGTGTTCCCCCGTACATGACATTAGCAGTCTAAAAGGAGGGCTGGGCATGCATTGTGTCAATCCTGCCATTATATTTTTATTAAATAGTAAGTCTGCCCTCTCATCCAACATCGCCTGGTCCTCTATCAGCTAGGACTCGCTGCTCTGCAATCTGCAGCGTGAAACACTGCAAATAACTAAGTGCTGTCACATGAATCCCAACACTATTTAAATCAAGTGTGCAAATACTAAATGTAGGACTATGCATTTAACATTTTGATTACAACTATAGCAATGTATAGCTGTGTCTTTTTAATGAGCAAGGTCTCTCTACCGTTAGTTGACTAAAAGCTGTGAAGTTAGTTAGCTGCACAAGCACTATGAACCTAACTGACCTAACTGCATAACGAAGTTAACGTTAGAAAACTGTCGATAGCTACCTAGCTTCGTGACGATGTCAGCAGAAAATCTATCTGTTGGTGTGCTTGATTAGCCCCTAACATTTTCGAACATGTATTTGGCAAACAATTTTGTCCATTTCCCTACCCGTTTCCTAACGCATCAGTGGTGGGTCACTGTCAACGGACGAGATGGAGCTGCCATGTGACTACAGTAGATGTTCATAATAACTAGCTAGATACCCGCGGGGGAAGCAGGTGCATGAGATTCTTTTCCCTTATCTGCATCATGTGATTGGCTCAGCACTATAGTAGTGTTAATGTTGAATAATAAAAAATTAAAAAATCAACATGGCAAATACATTTTTGCATTATGTAAGAGAGTAGTATTTCCTATCAGCATACTTTGACTTGAAATTGAGTAAATGGTACACAAAATGCATGCAAGTTGGCAGGTATGCATTCAGGATCTAATCACGATTGAGCCTGTCAGCCACATAATTGTGTTGTTTAAACTCACCTCTGCTTTTCTCTTCAGTTGAAGTTTCTTGTTGATGACATCCTCCACCTCCATTTTTCCTGATTTAAATAACAATCAATTAAATAATTAAAACATTGTAATGAATAGTGAAACTTTAATTAAGTTCTAACATCTAGTAGTGCAATGAGTATTATGAATCCTTAATAATAATCCTAGGTTACGCAGGAGTAGGATGAATGTAAGCCTATCATAGTCTACTGTAAACAATGCCATGTCCAATATTTACATAAATGCTTGGATGAACATAGTAGAAGGGCCAGAGCTAGCAAGTGTTGTTCAAATGATATTCCTTAAACCTGGCTGAAATAAACAAAGTTGATGAACTAGTTGCCTAATGACTCACACTGAAATCTTCCA
Source organism: Umbra pygmaea (assembly GCA_016801145.1). Taxonomy (NCBI): domain Eukaryota; kingdom Metazoa; phylum Chordata; class Actinopteri; order Esociformes; family Umbridae; genus Umbra; species Umbra pygmaea. The sequence continues at coordinate 4,260 of JACXGM010023963.1, forward strand.
ACCTACAATTGTTCACTGTATGTATTTAGGTCTGACTTTTAGGTGACTAAAATGGCATCATGTGCAGACATGTATTTCATGTGTCCCCACCAGATGCAATCATCACACACAAATACCAAAATCAAATGGGTGTTTTTTACATTAATTGCAGACATCTCTCCTCCGTGTGTGGTCCCGGGCACAATGGTTAACCATAATTTCTCAATTCTAGTTGGTGCCAACCAGTCTCACTCCAATGATGTCACCAGCTGTATATCTAATCCTACTGACCACATAGTCCTCACAACAATCCTTAGATATGGGGAATGGCCTTGTTTGTGAGGAAGCTAAACAGGCGTTTAAGGCACACACATATTGCAAAGGGGTCATCGTTAAACCTTCATATGTTAACTCATTATAGTTCACCAGAAAATCATTTATCCAAACTTCCTCAAAGCATGCTTTTGCAAGCCGGTCTGATTCTGATCAGACTGCTCATTCAATACTAAAGACTAAATGGCAAAGGTTTGGTCAAGCTACACATTCCTCTATACAACCAGGGTTAAATTCATAGGCACCAGACAGACAAGGAGTCACTAGGAAGCAATGTGACAAGTGACTCTTGGCCGACTGTCATACTCAAAAACAGAAGTACTTCACACTGAAATTCTTCATTTCACAGTATGCATTGCCGGCATGATCGAAACTACAAGGTAAAACATACCAGGAACTAACATCCAACACATTTCTTGAAAATATTTAGATGGGCCAATAATTCCCCAAAATATAGAGTTGCATTTTGAGTTGATTTGTGTGTAACCAAGCACTGCATAGTGTAGGGAATTATTATAATTAGGTATTTAGTCATCCACCAACTGTGCAAGTTCTCCCACTTAAAAAGATGAAAGAGGCCTGTAATTTTCATCATAGGTACACTTAAACTATGAGAGACAAAATTAGAAAAAAAAATCCAGAAAAACATTGTAGGATTATTTTATGTATTTATTGGTAAATTATGGTGGAAAATAAGTATTTGTCACCTACAAACAAGCAAGATTTCTGGCTCTCACAGACCTGTAACTTCTTTAAGAGGCTCCTCTGTCCTCCACTCGTTACCTGTATTAATGTATGAATGTCATATGTTCAAATGAAACCAAAATAGAACTAACTGGTAAAAACTCAACACGTCGTGTTTGGAGAAGAAAGAATGCTGAGTTGCATCCAAAGAACACCATATTTACTGTGAAGCATGGGGGTGGAAACATCATGCCTTGGGGCTGTTTTTCTGCAAAGGGACCAGGACGACTGATCGTGTAAAGAAAAGAATGAATGAGGCAATGTATCGTGAGATTTTGAGTGAAAACCTCCATCAGCAAGGGAATTGAAGATGAAACATGGCTGAGTCTTCCAGCATGACAATGATCCCAAACACACTGCCCGGGCAACGAAGGAGTGGCTTTGTAAGAAGCATTTCAAGGTCCAAGTGGCCTAGCCAGTCACCAGATCTCAACCCCATAGAAAAACTTTGGAGGGAGTTGAAAGTCTGTTTCCCAGCGACAGCCCCAAAACATCACTGCTCTAGAGATCTGCATGGAGGAATGGGCAAAAATACCAGCAACAGTGTGTGAAAACCTTGTGAAGACTTACAGAAACATTTGACCTCTGTCATTGCCAACAAAGGGTATATAACAAAGTATTGAGATGAACTTTTGTTATTGACCAAATACCACCATAATTTACCAATAAATTCATTAAAAATCCTACAATGTGATTTTATGGATTTTGTTTCTCATTTTCTCTCTCATAGTTGAAGTGTACCTATGATGTAAATTACAGGTCTCTCAAGTGGGAGAACTTGCACAATTGTTAGCTGATTAAATACTTTTTTGCCCCACTGTATATATAATTTTTTTAAGTTTAACAATCAAGATTAAAATTTGTAAATTGGTCACTTGATATAGTTCCTTGATTATGGCTCAAATTCTACAAATAAGACTAACATCAGTTATCCAACTTTTCACCTATCCTACTTTTCAATTGTAGATTGTTATGTGGCTATACTGGTATGAGTGCAGAATTGGAAATGTAGCCATGGCACTGGCGTTAATAACCCTACTCTTATAATACTTCCATGACTACTGAAAGCCAGATCACTCATTTAACATCATATTTGCAAAACAGCACCCTCTGAAAGGGAATGTCCCCTTCACATATGTATTATGATTTGCAGAGCCGTATATATAGAGTTTGGCCAACTAGTGAATCGAATATTCTGAGCTATCCCGTTATGGGATTGGTTCCGAGGTGGTCACGTGTTTCGTGGACTCCATGTTGGATACCAACATGTATCTGATTCCCATTGACATAGTGCAGAGAATGGTGCAAAAAATATATAAATTGCTGCTGTTGCACGTTTGGCTGCAATGAAAGACCAGGAAGCGGCAAAAAATTTCACAAGTTTTAGGGGTCACTTTGACACCGAATACATTTACAGCCGAAGCGTTTCAAGGCTCTATTTGTCCATTGTTAATTTTTAAAGAAACAGGACAATGTATAAAAAGCTCTATTACCTTGTATCTCACATTATGGCCCCGTAGCAGCCATTTTTGTGAAAATATGGTAGATATTGTGTCATAACCACGTAACTTACTGTCGCACAGTAGAGAAATTACCGTAAAGTCCAGGAGAAGCTTGCAGGCAATCGGGGGACATGGAGGCATACAGTGAAAATGACAAAATAATTAATCAGAATATTTGCCAAAAGTTGCTCCTCCTCCTACGCTCATGGACAACTACTCACGCCCTCCTTTATCTGCAAGAGGTAAGACTCGGCATAATACAGATTTCACTTGGCACGGCTAAGATAAGAATTCCAACTTTTAGAGACGTTGCTCACGTCACATCTACGTCATCACCCTCAGCTTGAGGCTGCGCAGTACGCTCAGCTATCACTGAAAAAGTGCTTCTAATTGACTTCACGTTCTCTCCACAGGAATGTATGGCAAGGTTTCATCCATCTTGTATACTGTCATTGGATTTGAGTTGGCCAAACTCTCTATATACCGGTATACACGGCTCTGAGGATTTGATGAGTAGAGTGCCCCCTACAGACCTACACCAAAATTTACAGCAGCATTTGGTCTCCTATTCAGGGACAGACTTGGACGACCAAACATCCTTAGCTTCATACACTGCCAGCCAGCCTCCAGACTCATTGGAGGGAAAAAAATACTATCCTAGTATTTAAGAGAAGCAGTTTGGCCAGAACCAGGATTTCAGGCTGCCATGCAAGGCAACTGAGCAAATATTTCCAGTAGCTTGGATAGGTTTCTACAAAAAGCAAGTGACAGTGGAATGCTGTTGGCAAGTCATTTCTCATAATTCATTGTCCATCACCAATTAAATCAGAGGAGACAATGAAACACCATCTATGCATTAGTTTGTGCATTCCTTTGCTTGCATCACAACTGGCTCTACAGTTCATTTTTTGCCCAAATGTCAGTCTTACTTAAGAAAATCTGCATTTTCATAATTACATTTTTAGCCCAAGCAGAGACCTAGAAAGTTAATTAAAAAATGTACTTGAATAGTGTTTTACTTGGAACTAGCTGAGCGCTACTCACTTGTAGCTCGTCAGTAGTGTGACAGACCAGTAGCGTAACTATCGGTAAGCAGGGTACGCGGTTGCTTACTGGCCCAGACCAATCAGGGGCCCGCGTGAAACTGGAACTGATCAAAAGTAATCTCAGGAGCTCAATGGGAGAGTCGTCTCTCTGGACTTGCCATACTGTTAAGTGAGAATGTGCGTGCCAAAAGCCCTGGAAATGCTGCTATTATGTACGCAGGGTTGTCGGACTGGGGGTAAAACCAATACTGATTACCAGGGCCCATGGGGAGACCTTGAAATGTCTGGAATATATTTTAATTTACCTGGATATTTTCATTTCCTAATTAAATTTAATAATGCATGTTAGATGAGATGTAAAGTTAATGTATTGGCTGAATAACTTGGTTGATTGACTGACTATATTTTGTATCCAAGAGACAAAGGTCTCACCCACCCCTTGCTAATGTGCCAAATGGTTTAGTCCATCTGAACACATTTTGTTTAGTTCAGTTGAGCATCTGGTGGAGCGCAAACTTCTTACTAGTTTGTGTCTTTCTCAAAGAAAACTAAGTCAGGCTACCAAAAGAGAAATGAAAGACAGGAGAAATAGAGAAAACAAAATGAGGTGAAACAATTGGTAACTGACTTTTCAAAAAAAGGTGAGCACAAACTAGAAAACGAAATCCGCGGTGCTAAACCCATTGAAAGAGAAGAACATACACTTTCAAATGATAATATGATTATACATGTAATCTGAAGTAAAGGCTAAATGAAATAACTACACTAACAATGCTGTTTGCATACAACACACCAGTATAATAGTCTAATTTGAAAATGTAATTTTTAATTAATAGGCTTTAATGTCTGTAGTTAGCAATAATAGGCTAATCAGTGTCATAGGTAGCTTGGTAGCTCATCAGGTAGATACATATCATGTCAACGTTATTGTTGTCAGATTTAGTAGTAGCAGATCTTAACATTGTGAAACACATGGCCCTCAGTTTCAGAAACTGTTACACCAGAGAGTGGAGTAGCAACAGACCCCTCATCCTCCTCTTTGGATTTGAGACAAGGTGAGCTTATATCAAGAACACACCATTATAACAGCCTAATTTGAAACATGTTTAATTTTAAATTACTAGGCTACATTTTCAAAAATTAGCAATAATAGACTAATTAGTGTCATAGGTAGCTTGGTAGCACAATTTCTTTGGGGGGGGGGGGGTTGAGGAACATGGGGGCCCATCAGGACTGCCTAAGCATAGGATATTGTGCTTCACCCATTAATGTAAGTGAGCATCTTTTTATGTGTTTTGACCTAGGCCTACGTTTGGAATGGCTTTTGAGCAGTCAGGATTGTTTTAAACTATAAACAATATGCCCAAAATAACATGAGATTATTCATAACAACACACACCTAACGTAACAACAATGTACGACAGTCCTGGAACACATATTTTATATACACACACACACACACACATTCGTTTATTGAATTAGAATGCATGTAATATCTTTCAAACTGATTTTTGGTGAGCTTCTCTTCAAAATGTCATTTGTTTGAGTAAAGTAATATCTAAAAGTTGCAAATGAGTATTGCACTGTACTGTAGGCTACATAGAACTCGCTGTGTTTTCAGAGTAGAGCATTTTCAATGGTCTCTGCTGCAGTAATAGACCATTTAATGATAACTGAATGTACGTTTTGGTGATGCGTTATGAGGGCGAGCAATTTATAACTTCACCGTCTGTACGTGTGTGTAGTCATAGCAGTGAATAAAAATGTGTTATGGTGCGCCGTCACCAGCAGTGTTTTTTCATGTGTTATGGTGCGTGTAGGCTACCCCTGATTTTGTCAGTCATCTCATCTCTTATATGCTGTGTCTCTTTGACCCTATCGTGTTCTATTCATGGTAGCCTACTCATGGACATTGCATCATCACGTGCTGTAGTAGGGGGGCTCGCCTTGATAATCCTGCATATGGGCCCGGTGTTCTCGTTACGGCACTGTAACCGACTCAAATAAAATGTAGCCTGTTTGATACCCCCTTGGACCTATATACAGTATACACTTTATATATTCTCGGGAAATATTACTTTAATTTAAAAAAAAATTATTTACTTTTGAATAACTCTGTATAACTCAATTATACCTCAATTCCAAATAAAGTTGATTCACACATACATAGACAAAAAGCCCATTATCATGAGATAAATTGTATTCTGGTAATACAATCCCAGGTCTCACAGTCTACCGTAGCTTAACTGGAAAGTGGCAGTCTGAATCCAAAGGTTCAATAATTTTGTAAACTGCACTAACATTTTTGAACTTAATAAGATTTTTCCATGTAAGCAATTTGTACTTTTGTAGAATATGGCAATGATGAGATCTTAAAGACTCTTTAATTTAGTATTTTTAGTGCTTGTTTGTATAATGACTCCAATGGCTTTATTGCAGTGAGGTGTGTGGTAGACCAAGTTCAGACAGTATGTAATGTAAAATTTGATAGATTAAACTTTTACTATATTACAAATTTTCTTTATGTGCTATGAAATGGAGCTTTGAATCTATGTATAATCCCAAATATTTACACTTTGTTACAACTTGCACCTTCTCTCCGGAGATAAAAACATCTGGTTCCACATTATGCATATGTTTTTGGAGAAGTACATGCATACAGTTTTTGAAACATTTAATCACAGCAGTGATTAAGCCAATATGTAACCCCCAGCATAGCATTTGTTAGTTTGGTTGCAACCTCCTCTTGAGTTGACAGAATATAACGGTCATCAGCATACATCAAAATATCACATTTACCACACACAGAAGGCAGATGATTAATGTACATGCTAAACAAAATTGGTCCCAGTACAGAGCCCTGCGAGACACCAGTTGATAATTGTAGTAATTTAGAGTTATGTTATCAATGGTAACTAGTTGCGAATTACATGAAAGTTAGGATTTGATAAGGTTAATGAATTCTATGGTAAAGATTAAGTTACATAGTTTATTTAAAAGGATTGTATGGTTAAGACAGCTCCCACAACTCCACCTTTGTTCATCAATGACTTAATTTTTTCAATGAAGTATCATGTAGCTGTTTCTATACAGTGTATCATTCTAAAACCAAATTGCATTGTGTGCAATGAAAAAGAGCTGTTTTCAAGGTGAACTACAATTTTCTTAGAAATACATTTTTCATATACCTTTGATATAGTAGTGAGGATACTGATAGCCTTATAGTTATAGGCAATAAGAGGGTCACCACTTTTAAATATTGGAACAACAACAAAAGGCTTCCATGATTCTGGAAATCTCCCCTGATTCAGTGAATAATTTGTGTCAGTGGGCAAACTATTGAGGGGCCAATTTCTTTTAGCATTAATGTGTCCATTCCAAATACATCCTTGGCTATTGAACACTTCAGAGTATTGATTATTTTTGCAACCTGTGATTCAAATACTGGTCTTGGAGTTAGTGGTGGTTCATTTGCATCCATAGAAACATTATTGACAGTATTTACATTATGTTGAATTGTGAAACCCTGGGCTATAGTAGAAACAGAATCGACAAAGTATTGGTTAAATGTCTGAGCCACCTCAGCTGGATTCTTTACAATGTCTTTGACCTGTAGTTCAATATTTTTACTGGTAATTTTATGACCAGTTAGTTTCTTAATCTGGGTCCAGATGGTTTTGGATCCCCATGAGAGTTTTCAATAATGGTGATGAAAAATGAAAAAAAAAAAAAAAGTCCGCTTTTCCTTTTCTCAGTTGTCTTGTTACCATATTTGTTAGCATTGTAAAATGTTGCCTATCATGGGTCATCTTAAAATTTGTGGCTACTTTAAGAGCACTGTTTCTGGCTTTCATACATTTTTGCACATTATTATTCACACAGGGGAGTTTGATTCTTGTTTTTACATCTGAACTGAGAATTATTTTAGACTGTAGAGTTCCTACAAAGTTTTGACTAGTTATATCCAAATTACTGTCAGATGATAAATAGGCCCATTTTAATATGTTTATGGCTGATTTAAAATCCTCTTCCTTGTTTTTCAGAATACCAATACATTCTTTATTATCAGAGTGTGTAGTAAAACATCTGCCTGTTAATAATGTTGTAATCTGATAATTCAGTTATCACATTGTATGATTTAGTGATCCTTTCTGGTCCATTAGTAAAAATCAGTCAAATTTGGGTACTGGTCTTATTTGTGATACGTGTTGGACCTTTGACCACCTGAGTCAAGTTAAAATTATCAGTCATTTGCTTCAACTTTTTCCTTGAGCACTTGTCAATTACAATGACCTCTTTCTTGAAGTCACACTTGTTCAGCATTTCCCTAAACCTATCATAGAAGCCAGTGTTGGATGATGGTGGATGATACAATAAGGTAAGACATCTGGGGTGCAAGAACCATATTTAAACCTAGACTTTCTGTCATTTGTTTCATGTGATTTTACAACATAAAATGTAAATGCATAGGGATTAGGCTGTTTAATCTAAAGTTACCTACTCCAAAACAACACTGTAAACAACTCTGTATAACTCAAGATGTTCTCAATGTATTTTCCTCATGAAAAGCCAGAGTGGGGGCCAACACGTTTACTGATTACATTAATTTGTTGTGAACATGGCAATAGGTCAGAGAAGCTCCATGTGACAGAGTCACCCATAAATAACTGCATACTGGCCTTGAGGAAGCCAATGAAACAACTGTAAAGAAAACAAGGAAGTGTCTCTGTAACCTTTCAAACTCACTCATGTCTTACTGTACTTGGGGTTAATACAGGTTATCTTAATCAAGATTTAGACTGAGGGTTGGTCGACAAAGAAAAAAAGAAAAAATTGATTATGAAATTCGAGTACTCAGCACATGACAAATTAATTGCATAATCGATTTCCAGTAAAAAAGAAAAGTCCAGCGGAGAATATGTCTTATTTATCATAAATATACACAGACCAACTATTAACCTCAATGTCACACTTAGCTTTAATTCTCTCACCGTTACCGTAGATTTCTCTATTGCTCGTCTCTCCACTGTCCTTTCCACACATGCTGTCCAGGTCTGAAAAGATGGGCATCTGGGGTAGACTTTTGCGGCAATGCAGGACATTGTCATCTTCGCTGTTCATCCTTGGAGAGAACAACAAAAACAACAGGTTACATTAATACAATTAACAAAATCTAGAAAAAAAATAGATCCACACAATGACACATTTATGGTAGAACTGACAGCATTTTAAACATTTTGCTGAATCTGAAGCAAATAGACAAACACAATTTTATTTTTTAAGTTCTGAAAGAATATAATCACTTTTCAGAAAATATGTTAGATACTGCACTAATGTTATTTCTGTTATTTTAAAATGTTCTAATACGATTTAGTGTTGTTAAAATACTAAGCAATACGACTGCATAGTCCTATGATAAATAATATCAAAATCTAAAAAGAAGATTGCAAATTTGTGTCTACCAAATATAATGGGATTACAAGTAGGCTAGCAGACAAGTTATTATTTCTTTGCTTTCTTGAAACTTTGAAAGACCCGGAATGCGTTTACCCAGCCCAAATTGCTGGGATTAAGGTTTGGCTAAATAAATTACTCAAACTGTAGACAAATGATAGTTGTGTGTCAGTAGCCTATACAAATAACCGACTCTCTTTGCATATCACACATTAGCGACAATCTAGTTAATGAAGTAGCTATCAAGATCCAGAAGATATTAACTATAGAATATAGAATAAAAGAGTGTAGCTGTAGAATACAAAATGTTAGCTGTAGAATATGGTCGCAGGTTCCATCAACAGTAGACATGTCAGTCAATTGCGAGATGGTTAATAGCGACGTTGCTGGAGCCATCAGAGCTCAGAGCTGGTCTAAATTCCGCATGTGAAGGTTGTTTTGGTTAGCGAATTACGGAATAAACCAGGCAGATAAATGATTAGCTACTTACCCGTAACTGAGCCGTGTTATGAATATGCCTGTTAAGATGTACTCTCCGTGCTAACTGTTGTCTCACGAGCGATTTTTGTAAATCTCATCGTATTTATTGTCACCTCATAAATGTTGCAATCGAAGGCGTGATAATAAGAGATATGAAGTACTGTTTCTCCTCCTTTTTCACGTCACCGGCCCGCCTCCAAATAAGAATACATAGACCTATTTGTTTCCGTTTCCCGAAAAGTAATGACATATGTCATGTGCATCATACCCTAACGCGTAGTGAATTAAGTTTGTCTAACTATGTGGTTGGGAATTTTTTTTTTCTTCTGCCAAATTACAAATCTTAAGGCCTAGCCACAGTTGTCAAACTGATTCCACAAAGGGCCTAGGGTATGGTGGTTTTTGTTATACCTTTCAATTAAAACCGAATACAGGCTGCCAGGTCGGGTGATCCTAATCAATTAGGCTCATAATCAATTAGTCAGGTACAAGAAAGAGCGAAAACCTGCAGACACTACACTCAGGATCTTCTCGATATGCAAAAGATATCATAGTTCTCAGAAGTTGGAATATACCAATTGAAAAGGCCTATTCGCGGTGGGTAACTAATTGCCTACATTTAAAATGTAGGCCTAAGCCAAAAATATTATTGAAATATTGCTACCCTTGCATTTTATTCAAATTATGTACCATTCGCCCTGAAAAAGTCAATGAAAGTATATTTTGTTATCCATGCATGTATTTCGTTTGCAGTGAAAAAAAAAGTTGTCAAAAGACCTGAACTCTCGCTTATTTTATAGACATTCTAGAATGGCCTGGACATATTATTTATACCATTTAGAAGTTATATGAAATAATTGTATTGTAGTGCTACTTCAAGTAGACTATTCTCTTTTAATTAGTATCACGTGTCTTCAATTGCAAAACAGTATGCTGCTGATGTGGCTATACCCAACCTGGCTACGATCTTCAGTCAAAAAAATGATGCATTCTCCAGAATTATTAACCTGGTTTATTCCAATTGTTCCGGAGTGACATGTAAATGGTCGTGGGTTTGCCGTGAATAATTTGTGTTACAGGGAACTGCCCTGGGTCCAATTGTGACCAGGGGCCTCATTTACGAAAGATGTACGCAGCTCTCTACGCAATAATTGGGATTTATAAAAAGCAAACTTGACGGGAAAATGTGCGGTCCTTCACGGTATCTCTGACCCATGCGTACGCACAAAAACGGGTGAAATGAGAAATAGCGACACCGCCGCTAGTTGGATGAAACACTTGAAGCTGTCTGAAACTGCAGTGCGTCGTGTAGCTAAACGAAATAGAAATACTGTCTTTCATTAATAATATGAACCTTTCACAAAAGCCATTCTCACAATCAACAGCCTGTGGTGAAATACAAATAAAATAAAACAAGATTGTAGCCAACGTGCAAATAAAGACACATTTGCAAAAATAACACTCAAATATGTTCTGTAATTATATTGGCATGTAATTCATCCCCATAAATAATACGGTAAACAAAAGAAAATCATGTTTAAAACTGATGTTCTTGTCGATGTCTCTGTGTGGCGGAACAGAAAGACAAATAGACGATGATAGTCATTATTGTCCATTGGGTAAAGTAGTTTTCATAGTATATGTCGTCGTCAGCTACAGAATCATAATGTTCATTTATATGCGTTTAGTTTGTTTCATTTTTAAATGTGTTCCATCGTGACGCATGAACCATTTTGAAAGGTGCAAAAAATTCAATTTACGCAGAACTATTTCCCATTTACAATTAGATTAATACCGACATCTGTAGATTCAGATCTAGTCAAATGGATGGTTATAAAAAGCCTTTCCATGACAATGCGTATTGACGCACAATGGCTGATCTTGCACTTTTAAGCTAGATTCACACCAGATCCGGGAAACTGGTTACAGGGCTCTCAAGTTTTGAAGACAGGCAAGAGTGACATCCCCCCGTCAGGGGGTCAAGGGGGGGGGGGTCGGTTAGATGGGTCGTGGGAATGGGGGTGTTTCATTAATAATAATTATTAGTGTTTTGGTTGTTGTTATTAATAATTGCTCAGACTTGCAAAAGAATTTCCACATTTGAAACAGTTCGGCTCAAGCCTAGCCATTTTTAGGGTCATGATTGAGGAC
>JACXGM010023964.1:0-15948 GCA_016801145.1 Umbra pygmaea
TACATGTTAAATTATGTCTTACAGTGAAATGAATGGGAGAGTGACGAGGGTCCCTAATTTAATGTTTCTTGGCCATACAGCATCAAGTGCCTGGGGATTTGAGACTATATTTGGATAGAGTACATCCTACTGAACAGTTATCCATAGTTGATGTTTAGGCTCAAGCGATAGTTTAGTTTTTATAAAGAAGAATGTACATGTTAAATTATGTCTTACAGTGAAATGAATGGGAGAGTGACGAGGGTCCCTAATTTAATGTTTCTTGGCCATACAGCATCAAATGCCTGGGGATTTGAGACTATATATGGATAGAGTACATCCTACTGAACAGTTATCCATAGTTGATGTTTAGGCTCAAGCGATAGTTTAGTTTTTATAAAGAAGAATGTACATGTTAAATTATGTCTTACAGTGAAATGAATGGGAGAGTGATGAGGGTCCCTAATTTAGTGTTTCTTGGCCATACAGCATCAAGTGCCTGGGGATTTGAGACTATATTTGGATAGAGAACATCCTACCGAACAGTTATCCATATTCCATGTTTAGGCTCAAGCGATAGTTTAGTTATTACAGAGCAAAATCTGCATATGCAAGCATGGTATGTATAATGTAGGCACAACTATTGTTGTTATAACCTTTTTTTTTAATCTTTTTTTTTCTCACATAAATCAAACTTTCTACATGCTTTAAACATCGTAAAACTGGCCTTTGTATAGAGTTCACTAACTAATTAAAGTGTTATGCACTGTGATATCCATTGACCTTCGGGCTTTTATTTTGAAGGTTTTCTCATTATACCGACCTATATGACGTAATCTGAAGTGTCGCCAGCATGAGATAGTGTCGCTGAAAGAACACAAGTGATTCAGGTATACCTTTTGTATAACTAAAGCTTTTAATGAAAGATCCAATGCTTTAATATTCAATAGCTTTTGACCTCCGTGTTCGTATTCATTATACAAGTATGCTCTTTTTATTTTGTCTGGCTACCCATCCCATATAAAGTTAAATATCTTTTGTTCATATAATTTAAAAAACATGTCATTGGGAGAAGGTAAAACCATAAGCATATAGGTAAACTGTGATACAATGAGAGAGTTAATTAAGGTGCCTCTTGGCACAATTGGATATATCAGGCTTTTGTCGAGTCGGCAAGACCGCAACAATGTCTTTTTAGATATGAAGGCTTCGAGTGTAACTATTTGCTAGTTTTTTAACAAAAAGGAAACGTTCAAATCGCTTAAAACAGATGCGATAGCTGATTCGAACAACTGATATTGCGGATGTTCCATTGCAGCTGCCATCGTACTTGTCTGCTTCAAACAATGACAGTATTAAGCTGCGCCTGCCCGCCTCAACGGTTGTGATTGGTGCCTCGATTTGGAAAAATTGGAAATGGGCTTGAATGGGCTCTTGGCCAGACTGACTTGCAGAGCAAACATAAATTTGCCGGAAGTCCGTCTGGGTTTTCCCAGGCTACTTGTGCGAAATACTACTCTTAAAAACGCAGAAATTGCATTTCCCATTTTTTTCCCATTCACTGTTATTACTAGTGCTAAGCCATTTACATAGGCAAAGAAAAAGCAACTCATGCACCTGCTTCTCCAGCGAGGGACTGTCTCTATCTAGTAATCGTAATACAGCTGCTGGATTCACTCATGGCAGTCCGTTGACAATGACCCACTACTGATGCATTAGTAAACTTATGGGGAAGTTGACCAAACTTTTTGCCAATACATGTTTGAAAAGGGGCTACACAAGCACACAGCTAACCAACACTGTCATAGTTTGCTAGCTTTTCTGCTGACATCTTAACAAGGTAGCTAGCTACAGTAACTAATGTTAACAATGCATGTAGCTTAGCTACATAGCGCTTGTGCGGCTAACTAACTTCACAGCTTTTAGTCAATTAACAGTAGAGACCTTGCTCATAAGACGCAGATAGTTATAGCTATTAAATGCACACTTATTAAATCAAAGATCAGGTGATTCAATTGAGCTACATGAACTGTTGGCCGCAGCATAATGTAGCAACCTAAACTGAACAGTGACTTTGGTTCCGATTTCATAGGTTCTGCTTTTGTGGGCTCCGCGGGTCATCAAGGCGACTTGCACCAGGGGGGACTCGCCAGGGATGGCTTGGACCCCGTCAAATCTGTTTGCAGTTCTAGTTATCATTATTCTTCCGCTTCTAAAACTAATACTATAGCATAAACCGTACATGCTCGTGGGGGTGCCATTTTCAGGACTGGTCCAGATCACCGCAAGGACCTCAGACAGAAAAGTTCAGCCACTTCCACCACTAGGTGGCGCTATAGCAAAAAAAAAACATTTGCCCTTATAACTTCCAACCCGTACATCGCACATTGAAGATACACATATCCATACATTCCCTGAGTTCAGCTGAATCTTCTGACATAGGCCCATTTCTGCCAGTACTTTTAATGCATGAAAAATTGCAATTTATTATAAACCTACTTTTTTGAACTTGTCCTAGACCGTGTGTCCGATCTGCACAAAATTTGTATGCTCACTAGACCTACCTGACAAAAAATTATCAAAACAATTTTTTTGGGATGAAAATTGCGCAAATTACGCACAAACAGATTTGTGTAGCTAGCTACTTAAACATAAACTTAGCCATATCTTGGCCAAAACAAAAGCTATCATTACAAAACTTTAGATTCTTGTTTGACAAGACCATCTGAGGCTCCCCAACACCATCCATCCATCCATCTTCATCCGCTTATCCGGGATCGGGTCGCGGGGGCAGCAGCTCCAGCAGGGGACCCCAAACGTCCTTTTCCCGAGCAACATTAACCAGCTCCGACTGGCGGATCCCGAGGCGTTCCCAGGCCAGGTTGGAGATGTAATCTCGCCACCTAGTCCTGGGTCTTCCCCAAGGCCTCCTCCCAGCTGGACGTGCCTGGAACACCTCCCTAAGAAGGCGCCCAGGGGGGCATCCTTACCAGATGCCCAAACCACCAACTGGCTCCTTTCGATGCAAAGGAGCAGCGGCTCTACTCTGAGATCCTCACGGATGACTGAGCTTCTCACCCTATCTCTAAGGGAGATGCCCGCCTCCCTCCCATTTCGGCCGCTTGTACCCTGGATCTCGTTCTTTCGGTCATGACCCAGCCTTCATGACCATAGGTGAAGGTAGGAACAAAAACTGCCCGGTAGATTGAGAGCTTTGCCTTCTGGCTCAGCTCTTTTTTCGTCACAACGGTGCGATACAATGAGTGTAATACTGCCCCCGCTGCGCCGATTCTCTGACCAATCTCCCGTTCCATTGTTCCCTCACTCACAAACAAGACCCCAAGGTATTTGAACTCCTTCACTTGGGGTAAGGACTCATTCCCTACCTGGAGTAGGCACTCCATTGGTTTCCTGCTGAGAACCATGGCCTCAGATTTAGAGGTGCTGATCCTCATCCCAGCCGCTTCACACTCGGCTGCGAACCGATCCAGTGTGTGCTGAAGGTCACAGGCCGATGATGCCATCAGGACCACATCATCTGCAAAAAGTAGCGATGAGATCCTCAGCCCACCGAACAGCAACCCATCCCCACCCCGACTACGCCTCGATATCCTGTCCATAAATACTACAAACAGGATTGGTGACAAAGCGCAGCCCTGGCGGAGACCAACCCTCACATGAAACGAGTCCGACTTACTGCCGAGAACCCGGACACAGCTCTCGCTTTGGTCATACAGAGAATGGATGGCCCTAAGAAGGGACCCCCTCACCCCATACTCCCGCAGCACCTCCCACAGTATCTCCCGGGGGACCCGGTCATTCGCCTTCTCCAAATCCACAAAACACATGTAGACAGGATGGGCATACTCCCAGGCCCCCTCCAGGATCCTTGCGAGAGTAAAGAGCTGTTCCGTTGTTCCACGACCAGGACGGAATCCACATTGTTCCTCTTCGACCTGAGGTTCGACTATTGGCCGAACCCTCCTTTCCAGCACCTTAGAGTAGACTTTACCAGGGAGGCTGAGAAGTGTGATACCCCTGTAATTGGCACACACCCTCTGGTCCCCCTTTTTGAACAGGGGCACCACCACCCCAGTCTGCCACTCCTTTGGCACTGTCCCAGACTTCCATGCAATGTTGAAGAGGCGTGTCAACCAAGACAGCCCCTCCACACCCAGAGCTTTCACCATTTCTGGACGGATCTCATCAATCCCTGGGGCTTTGCCACTGTGGAGTTGTTTGATTACCTCAGTGACCTCCACCAGGGAAATTGACGACAATCCCCCATCATCCTCTAGGTCTGCCTCTAATATAGAGGGCATAGAAGTAGAATTCAGGAGTTCCTCAAAATGCTCCTTCCACCGCCCTGTTAGCTCCTCAGTTGAGGTCAACAGAATCCCACCCTTACTGTATACAGCTTGGATGGTTCCCTGCTTCCCCCTTCTGAGGTGGCGGACGGTTTTCCAGAAGCACTTTGGTGCCGACCGAAAGTCCTTCTCCATGTCTTCTCCAAACTTTTCCCACACCCGCTACTTTGCCTCTTTCACGGCAGAGGCTGCAGCCCTTCGGGTCCTTCGGTACCCTGCAACTGCTTCTGGAGTCCCCCGGGATAACATATCCCAGAATGACTCCTTCTTCAGTCGGACGGCTTCCCTGACCACCGGTGTCCACCACGGTGTCCGTGGGTTACCGCCCCTTGAGCCACCCAAGACCCTAAGACCACAGCTCCCCACCGCAGCTTCAGCAATGGAGGTTTTGAACATTGTCCACTCAGGTTCAATGCCCCCAACCTCCACAGGGATGCACGAAAAGCTCAGCCGGAGGCGTGAGTTGAGAGTCTGTTGGACAGGGGCCTCCTCCAGACGTTCCCAATTCACCCGCACTACCCGTTGGGGTTTACCAGGTCTGTCCAGAGTCTTCCCCCACCCCCTGACCGAACTCACCAGCAGATGGTGATCGGTTGACAGCTCCGCCCCTCTCTTCACCCGAGTGTCCAAAACATACGGCCTTAGATCAGATGAAACAATTATAAAATCGATCATTGACCTTCGGTCTAGGGTGCTCTGGTACCAAGTACACTTATGAGCATCCCTATGTTCGAACATGGTGTTCGTTATAGACAATCCATGACTAGCACAGAAGTCCAACAACGAACAACCACTCGGGTTTAGATCAGGGAGGCTGTTCTTCCCAATCACGCCTCTCCATGTGTCTCCATCATTGCCCATGTGCACGTTGAAGTCCCCCAGCAGAACTATGGAATCCCCAACTGGAGCCCCATACAGGACTCCATTCAAGGTCTCCAAGAAGGCAGAATACTCTGAACTCCTGTTTGGTGTATATGCACAAACAACAGTCAGAGTTTTCCCCAGCAACCCGCAGGCGCAGGGAGGCGACCCTCTCGTCCACCGGGGTAGACTCCAACGTAGCGGCGCTCAGCCGGGGGCTTGTGAGTATCCCCACACCCGCCCGGCACCTCACCAACACATTTTATGAAAATTGGCTACTAGGGGGCGCTACAACTACAAAAAGTTTGTATCTCATCAATGGCTCATCCGGTTTTTACCAAATTTTGAGGCTACCATCTAGGGCCACTCTTGAGGCCAAACCTACAGTGGGGTACTGATTCGTCAAAAGGGGCGTGGCCTATGGCACCCAGTTTTGGATCCACCCCTTGTACTAATGTGAGTAACTTCAAATTTACAGTGTACATGCGCAATGGTTACTGGACCTCACATACCAAAAATTACACATGTGGACCACTAGGTGGCGCTATAATGGTAAGAAACGTGTTTTGTGCCCATAACTCCCATATTACACATTGCACAATAGAAATTCTTACATCCAAGTCTACCATTAACTGAGCTGAATCTGATGATATAGGACAAGCCCATTTCTGATAACAATATTTTTCACAATATCGCGCAGTGCACAAACTAACTTTTTCGTACTCCTCCTAGACCGTGTAACCAATCTACACGAAAGTTGGTAGCTACTATCTCCAGAGGGACCTGACCAAAAGTTATCAAAATAATTTTGTTACATTAAACTATGCGCAATTGAAAAACAAACAATTTTTTGTAACTAGCTATGAAATATGAATTTAAGCATATCGCTACCAAATTAAATACTATCATCAAAAAACTTGAGATTATTGTTCAATGTCCCACTGTGATGTTCTGTACCAAATTTGGCAAAGATCGGCCATTAGAGGCGCTTTAATCAACATTTGTGTTTTGGCCAATAACTCAATACATTTAACTGGGATAATTGTGATTACAATATATTTTTTGTAGTAAATGCTATCAATATGAAACTTTTGGTGCTTGTTTGGCATGCCTCTCTGAGGCTCTGTACCAAATTTGTCATTAAGTGGCGCTGTCGTCAACGTAGACCAGTTTTTGCCCTTTTGCTCAATCAATGTTAATGGGATGTTTACAACGGTGGTGTACCACAGACCTTGTAGCTCACACCTCAATATTTTCTGACGTTTGCCTCGCCAACGTTATGCTTTGGGGTCCGCTTTCCATAATAACTATCCAAAATTCTGAGCTTTTATTAATGTGTCAGACATTATAGAACATATAAAAATATTCTATATTCTATATACAGGTCCTTCTCAAGAAATTAGCATATTGTGATGAAGTTCATTATTGTCCATAATGTAATGATAAAAATTAAACTTTCATATATTTTAGATTCATTGCACACCAACTGAAATATTTCAGGTCAATTATTGTTTTAATACTGATGATTTTGGCATACAGCTCATGAAAACCCAAAATTCCTATCTAAAAGAATTAGCATATCATGAAAAGGGTCTCTAAACGAGCTAATCATCTGAATCAACTAATTAACTCTAAACACCTCCAAAAGATTCCTGAGGCTTTTAAAAACTCCCAGCCTGTTTCATTACTCAAAACCGCAATCATGGGTAAGACTGCCGACCTGACTGCTGTTCAGAAGGCCATCATTGACACCCTCAAGCAAGAGGGTAAGACACAGAAAGACATTTCTGAACAAATAGGCTGTTCCCAGAGTGCTGTATCAAGACACCTCAGTGGGAAGTCTGTGGGAAGGAAAAAGTGTGGCAAAAAACGCTGCACAATGACAAGAGGTGACAGGACCCTGAGTAAGATTGAGGAGAAGGACCGATTCCAGACCTTGGATGACCTGCGGAAGCAGTGGACTGAGTCTCGAGTACAAACATCCAGAGCCACCGTGCACAGGCGTGTGCAGGAAATGGGCTACAGGTGCCACATTCCCCAGGTGTTGACCCTTCATTTTCAAGACCTCGGCAAAACGCCCTGGTATATTGTCAATTAACTTCTGGGTCACATCCTGACTGATGACAGCCCATTCTTGCATGATCAATGCTTGGAGATTGTCAGAATTTGTGGATTTTTGTTTCTCCACCCGCCTCTTTAGGATCGACCACAAGTTCTCAATGGAATTAAGGTCTGGGGAGTTTCCAGGCCATGGACCCAACATTTCGATGTTTTGTTACAAGATCCTTTTAGCTATCAGTTTTGCCTTATGGAAAATGTATTGGTCATCACCAAACTGTTCTTGGATGGTTGGAAGAAGTTGCTCTTGGAGGATGTGTTGGTACTGTTCTTTACTCATGGCTGTATTGTTAGGCAAAATTGTGAGTGAACCCACTCTCTTGACTGAGAAGCAACCCCACATATGAATGGTCTCAGGATGCTTTACTGTTGGCATTACACAGGACTGATGGTAGCACTCACCTTGTCTTCTCCGGACAAGGTGTTTTCCCGATGGCCAAACAATCGAAAAGTAAATTCATCAGAGAAAATGACTTTACCCCAGTCCTCAGCCGTCCAATCCCTCTACCTTCTGTAGAATATCCGTCTGTCCCTGATGTTTGTCCTGGAAAGAAGTGGCTTCTTTGCTGCTCTTCTTGACACCATGTCTTCCTCCAAACGTCTTTGATTCACTGTGTGTGCAGATGCACTCTCAACTATCTGCTGCCATTCCTGAGCAAGCTCTGCACTGGTGGTGTCCCGATCCCCCAGCTGAATAAACTTTAGGAGTCGGTGGTAGCACTTGCCTGACACCTTCTTTACAACAATTAAACCTCTCTCGTTGAAGTACTTGATGATCCAATAAATGGTTGATTTAGGTGCAAACTTACAGCAATATCCTTGCCTGTGAAGCCCTTGCAAAGCCATGATTACGGCACGTGTTTCCTTGCAGGTAACCATGGTTGACAGTGGAAGAACAATGATCTTAAGCACCACCCTCCTTTTAAAGCTTCCAATCTGTTACCTAACTCATTCAGCAGGACAGAGTGATCTCCAGCCATGTGATTGTCTCATTAACACAGGTGAGAGTGTTGACAATCACTGGCATGATGGCAGCTGGTCCTTTAGTGGCAGGGCTGAAATACAATTTTTTTGGGGATTCAGTAAATTTTCACGGCAAATAGGGACTTTGCAAATCATTGCACAACTCTTCCTGACATTCTGTAGTACAGTATATTCAAATTGGCATCATGAACTCTGAGGCAGCAGACTTTGTGAAAATTTGTATTTGTGCATTCTAAAAACCTTTGACCACGACTGCACAAGACGAAAAACACTCAGTACATAACGTGAACTATTTGTATGAAATAATTACATTGTTTACATAGAGTTAACCTTCTCTGGACGATTACTTACACAACATTAATCTAGTGCATCATGGGGAATTGCTCTCTGAATTCATATAGGTTTAACCTCAGGACAAATATTCATGAATACATATGCAGTATTCGGCGACAGTGTATAAATTAGGCTCTTGTAGGAATAACAGCTAAGCATTCAGTCTAACATACCAGGGGATATAATGCACAATGATGCACTCACCTTCTGTAATACAAAGAGACTATATAGCCTCCTTAATTATCAAATGCCAACTGGTGTGCAGAGATAATTACATATATCAATCAACCTGGTGTGCATAATTAGGATACAGGGAATAACCCATCACATAACACAGATTGTTTAGAAGGTTGTGCTTTATTCCAATTAATCAGAGAAACTATACTGTACATACAAATATACTGTATACACATATATATCAGTTTAATAACACAACATTCATATTGTTCCTGAAATGTTGTGAAAAATTGTTGGGGATACAAAGAAAAACCCACAGGTAACTGCGGGAGAAAAACAGGCTGCTCTGGAAAAGACTGTGTGGTTGTTTCCAGGAGCACAATAGGACGATACTTGAACAAAAATGAGCTGCATGGTTGAGTTGCCAGAAAGAAGCCTTTACTGCACCAGTGCCACAAAAAAGCCAGGTTACAATATGCCAGACAACAACTTGACTCGCCTCACACCGTCTGGCAGAGGTGGGAATTTACTTGAGTGAAATATAGTCATTCTAAGAAACTCTTCAGTTCATAAGTTTTAGGAAGCTCCTACCTCAGACCAAAATGAATAAAGGGAGTTGATATCTTAACAGTGACCTATAAAACAAATAAAAAGAGTGAAGAAACTATCAATCAAGGTCACCGGTAATGTGACCTCCCTTTGACCTGATCATTTTGGTCTTAAATTGTGACTAACATACTTTGTTAAGTAAAAAGTGCAAATCAATTCCAAAACAACAGAAAAATACCTTTTGAAGATGCTGGAGGAAACAAGTACAAAAGTATCTATATCCACACATATCCATACACCGAAAGGTCGCCGAGCAAGAAAGAATCCACTTCTCCAAAACCACCATATAAAAGTCGGACTATGGTTTGTACATAGTGACAAAGATTGTACTTTTCTGGAGAAATACCCTCTGGTCTATTGAATTAAAAAGCATGTGTGAGCAAGGAAGCCTAATGGCCGGGGCTAACTGCAGCAACTCCTAGAGATTTTAGGGTTAGCAACCAGTTTACGTCTGATCACTATCTCGCTGCCTGCTGTGTTAATCCCCACCACCCACTGACAGCGACTAGCATCTATGAGATGCCAGACACTAGTCGCTAACTCTGAGCCAATCAGAAACCCCGGGGGGAAAAGTCAACGAAAGTCGGGGAAGAGGGACCAGGAGGAGAACGGAGAACGAAAGTCTAGAAGTGGAAGGAAAGAGGAATGTGTTTTTCCAGTAGCAACAAATATGTGACTGGACAAAACTGTTTATTAAACAAGTTCTTTGACAGCGGATTTAACTTCAGATGGACTTTACAGGTTAGCTTTAATTTACTAATTTAACCTGCAGTTTTGTTTTTGCGTAGTCAATAGCTATGTAATGTTATCTACATGAGCTAGTAAAATATCACTTGGGGAGGGAAGGCTGATTAATATTACAGAAAGGAGACATGACACAATTTATTTTATTACTACTCATTTAAAATGTTAACAAGATAATTGGGCAGCTAGTCTGTAATTTGCTTAAATAAAAACTGGTGTGTGGCTGTCAAGGAATGGAAACAATACTGAATAGTCAAAATGAAAGTGTGATAATTGTTTATCGGTAACACTTTACAATAAGGCTCCCTTATGAAGGGTTTATAAATGGTTTATAATTAGTTTATAAATTATGTTGTAAACCATTTATAAATCATTAGCCAAATAGTGAGCCCACATGTATCTGTACTGCTAATATTCAGATAGGATACTTACCTTAGTTGGTCTTCTCCATCAGCCAGGATCATTGGTATCAATTCACTGGGTTGATTCACTGACCAATGTACTTGATACAGCCTAGTGGATTTGGTCACACTGTTTTTGTAAATTTTCTAAAAACTAATATAAAAAATAATATTAGTTTACCCGTTGCCAAAAAGTGCAGCGTTATCAGCCGTCTCCCACCATGATGCCCGCCCTGAAAACTTTTCCTCTACCCGTTCTGTGGTAGCTACTTTTAATAAGAGGGTCTTGTGTTTATTTTCTTAAAGTGTTTGCATCTGCAATCTAGTGGGCCTGAGAATTAGTGCATGCAAAAAACGAAATGTCGGTGGTGTCTGGATACAATGTAATTTGTTGCTACCTCCAACAGAGGTGCTAAATGCTTTCGTGATCACATCGCAAAGGATCACTAGGAGTTACCGCAGTGAGCCCCAGCCACTATGCTTGTGGAAGGCTACCTGAAAGGTTTCACCCAAGTTAAATCATTTAAAGGCAATGCTGTCAAATACAAAATTGGATGTACTTTATGCAGTGGCACCTCAGATCAGTGGGCTAGCAGGGCTAAGCCCTCCTTATCTTTTACAGTACAGTTGAGAAAATTGAAACAGATTGAATACAATTTCGGTGCTATATAAAGTATTGGAAATACTTCCTACTCATGCTCTCCGTCTCTGCAAGAGGATAGATTCAGAATGATTCAGATTTCTCTTGGCACAGCTACGAGAAGAATTACAACTTTCAGAGACGTTGCTCATGTCACATCTACATTGTCACGCTCAGCTTGAGGCTGCGCAGTACGCTCGGCTACCACCGGAAAAGTGCATCTAATTGGCTACACTTGGTCTCCGCTCAGTTCTCCATTCTGTATACTGTCATTGCGCATAGCAGATCTACACATACCAATGGGAGACATCACACATGCTCTGTCCATTAATATATACAGTCTGAGGGTCAGCATCCATTCAACTTCATGTTATGTGAGTGACAGGTGTTGTGGCACAACCCCTTGATTTGCTGCTCAGTTGGGATAAATTCAGTCAGCCCATAGGCCATTGGTTTAACCAATCACAGCGGATGTCTCATTCAGTCCACTGGCTTAACCAATCACAGCGGAGGTACAAACAGACCAGGCAGGTGCAATTGCCTGTTGTGTGAGAAAAGAGAGACTGATCTGTGGAAATGGTGGATGTTAGCATGATAGAGGTTTGCACATAGATTGTATACATCACTGGATGTTACCATGTGTGTTGTCACCCATTGGTTTGTGAAGATTGGATTTGAGTCATCGAATTTGCCTTTATGGGCGCAGACATCTTAGTTGCGGATGTGACCATTTTTGAGGAGAGGGAGGAGTAATCTAGCTAGCTAACTGATATTAATTGGGATGCTAATGAAAAACAGTATAAAAAAATGTAAATTTACTTACCAGAAAAACTGAACTGGCAACTCCTTTGAGTGTCTTGTTGTACAACCGAACAACATAGCCACGCCCTAAACGCCACGCCCTTTAAATTTATCGCTGAATTTAAAATCAACAAGACCATAATTTAAAAAAATGAACATTATTATATATTGTAGAAGGCTTAAATCTAGCAATTGAGACCATATACTTATTATAAAAATGTTTACTGAGGTAATAATCAAGGGAGAAGTGTCTCTCATCCTCATGGACTATTACAGAAACTGAGCTCTTTTGCAACCAGACATATCACCCCCAGCTGGAATTCAGATAGAATGCAGGTTTAAGGCACTTCCTCATTTGCGTCAATTTGCCAAACTGGATGCTCACCCTGGGGGTTAACATGAAAAGCTGGATTATTTGCTTTCTCATCCATTTTCTTCATTGTCTTTGGAAGAAATTTGGTTATAAAGAGACTTGGAACACTGTCTAATCGTTCTAATAACACAAAAGGACAAAAAAAAATAATGTTTTGTGTTACTGGGTTTAAAAGAAAGGTCTGGCTAATGTAACGGCAGGTGTAACTAGGAATTCACTATTCTGTTTCCATGCTTACTTTATGGAGGGGACACGGCTTGGATCCAACAAGGACGTGGATTTTTTAACACGTATCCCAAACTGTTAGGAAACAAGAATGCAACTCAAGTCACATTGGAAGTAGCATAACACTATCAATGTTGGGTAAAGTTAGCATGTATTATGGGGAGAGGATAGGCTGAATGCACTTGCAATGTGTTGTCTATTGAGTGGGACTTCATCCAGAAATCCCCAAACTTCAATGACATGGTGATTCACCTGTTTGTTTCCCAGAAAGGATGTCGATATGAGCTTCTCTCCAGGTAAGGTAGGCCCAGGCCTATAGACCTCTTATAGACCATCACACACATTTCCTTTCCCTTTCCTGTCTACATATTGCCTGTCTCTCTTCTATAATGACCATACTTTTTGCTGTGTTTATAGTAGCAAATAGTTTTATTTGGGACATGATGTTGGGAGATGATGTTGCAGTATCTATTGGCAGTCTTTAAAGTTGGAAAACATTTTGTAAAGCATTGTAGGCTATGCTAGAGCATTCTGTGCTATCATGTAGCCTACTATTCCATCATTAATAATGCATATGGAAAATTATAGACCAATATCCTTACTACCTCAATTTTCAAAAATACTGAAAAAATTATTTGTGAAATAACTTGACGTTTATATTGACAAATACAAATTATTGAGTGAACACCAGTATGGATTTAGAGAAAATAGAACAACTACACACGCAGTAATGATGCTGGTAGAAGAAATATCAAAGGCTGTGGATAGTGAGGAATGTACAGTTGGTATTCATATTGATCTACAAAAGGCGTTTGATACTATTGATCACAGTAAACTATTGTTAAAACAAGAGAAGTATGGGATAGGAGGTATAGCTCATTCCTAACTAACTAAAAAGTTATTTAGAAAATAGACAGCAAAGTGTACAAATAAATAATACCTTGTCAGGATTTAGGAAGGTCACCTTTGGAGTTCCTCAGGGATCGGTGATTGGACCAAAATGGTTTATACTCTATATAAATGATATATGCAAGGTTACTGATCAATTAAAATGTGTTGTTTGTGCAGATGATACAAATTTATTTTGTTCTGGGAGAAATTTAAAGGATCTTCTGTATATTGTTGAGACAGAGCTAAAAATCCTCAAAAGATGGTTTGATGTAAATAAATTGTCTCTAACTATAAATAATTGGAAATAAGAAAGTAATTGATCAAAATATCAAATTAAAAATATGTAATGTTGAAACTGAAAGAGTCTTTGGCACACACTTTTTGGGGGTTGTGATTGACCATAAACTAAACTGGAAAAAGCATATTGACTAAATAAAAGGAAAACTATCTAAGACAATAGCAATTCTGTATAAGGTTAGAGAGTTATTAAATGATAAAGCTTTGCATAACATATACTGTTCACTCTTTCTTCCATATATATCTTACTGTGTCAAACTATGGGGAGCAACATTTAAAACTACTTTAAATTCAATAGTCTTACTACAAAAGCGAGCTATAAGTATTATTAATAAAGCTGGTTACTATGACCACACAAATCCATTGTTTATAGATTCCAGAGTAATAAAACTAAAGGATTTATTTTAATATAAAATAATGCAGATAATGTATAGGGTAAATTCAAAGTCAATTCCATGTTGTGTCCAAAAGTTTTTTGTAGACAGGAAAGTAAATATGAGTTGAGAGGAATTTTGAATTTTACTTATGAAAAAGCAGATAAAGAGATTAAAAAGAGATGTATTTCCATTGTTGGGGTAAATTTATGGAACAATGCCAATGAAAATTTAAAAATGTGTAATTCTATTGTGATGTTTAAGAAAATGATTTGTAATTATATTTTTGAGGGTTACAAATGTGAATAATGTATGTGTATGCTTCTTTATAAATATTTGGTTTCTTTGTTCTTTTTCTTAAAATTATTATTATTTTTTTAAATCTTTGGCATACAAGAAATTGGTTTGAAATGATACCTCTTAAGGGTTACAAATGTGAAAAAATTAACTATTTGTTTTTGTTTTCTTTGAGATGGGCAGACTGAATTGATAAGAATACAGGATACGCATGTATAAGCTTCTGCTTCAGCCTATATTCCTTGTTTGAGTGAACATTGTGATAAGTTTAAAATTACTTATGACTGAATAAATAAACAACAACATATGCCACGTGCAAATGTGTACATAGAAATATTGTCAAATGGTGTGTGTGTCTATGTGAGCAAGACAGATGCAGAGTTTTTTTTGCCATAAGGCCATTCTTGTGGGTCGCTATAGTTGTTGTAGAGCACTTGCTATAACAACGTATATAGTATTGTTGTTGTAACTTGGTACCTCAGATGTGGCGCAGACAACTTAGTGGTCAGGGAGTCCGACTGGTAGTCAAAAGTTTGCTGGTTCGATTCCAGACTTGGAAAAACCATGTTGTTGTGTCCTTGGGCAAAGCACTTTAAGTTGCTCCAGGCGAATGTCCTTGTACTTACTGTGAATGTGTCCAATCCCCTTTGTTTATTTTCCTTCACAGATGTTTCCCCTTTGTCATTAGCCCATTATTTAGTGTCAGTCTAGTTTGCGATTCGTTGCTGGTTATTGTACATTGTCAAGCCCTGTCTTAATGTTCCCCTGTTCCTGTCTCCATTTTGTTTAGTAAGTACTTGACATCCTGGTTATTTCTTAGTTACTTTTGTAGGAGTCATTCTTAGTTGTCCAGTTCTTAGTTTTTTTTGTTCTTTCTAAATTCTCAGAAAATCAGTTCGGTTCTCCCCTATGGGATTGTTTTGGTCAATAAACTTATAATCGTTTTTCACCTGAGTTGTTAGCCTACTTCGTGACAGAATAACCAGCCTATTACCTTAGCCCCATTATGAAGCCCTATAGCAGCTTTGCCAAAGAAAGGACGTGGGCTCTACATGGAGCCTACTCTAGTGAACAGAGGTGGCACCACAGGTCCAAAAGTGGTAGGGCAAAATTTGTGACATATCGGGGCCTTTCTTCCGGATCAGTCTGAAGTTTCCCTGAACTTGAAGGTAAATGTATGTGTCCTAATTGTATGCTTTGTTGATGAAAGATAAATCATTCACATACATTTGAGTAACTTAGTCAACATTTATCCATATAGACAATTCATGTAACAATAATATTTACAGTACATGCCTTCTCGAATGGCATCTGTGCTATAATTAGATTTTTTTTTCTCTTTGGGTCATGTGAATCAAAAACCTATTGAAACTACTACAAACCTTAGTTATAATTCTGAATCATAAAAGCCAAAAACAGCAACTGCAAAAAACAACACTATAGTATAAAACAACAGAGCAGAAAATATGTATAAAAA
>JACXGM010023966.1:0-15947 GCA_016801145.1 Umbra pygmaea
TGACGCCCCTGTATCTAACACAGACCCATCCCAGTGACGCCCCTGTATCTAACACAGACCCATCCCAGTGACGCCCCTGTATCTAACACAGACCCATCCCAGTGACGCCCCTGTATCTAACACAGACCCATCCCAGTGACGCCCCTGTATCTAACACAGACCCATCCCAGTGACGCCCCTGTATCTAATACAGACCTTTATCCATGACACTTCTTTCAGTACTCTGTCCATTTCTGTCCAGATGGTTCTCTTTGCTTTTCTCCCTCAGTAGCGTCCTCTGTTGCTGGCTGTGTGTGTTGGCAGCAGGTGGTGCTGACGTGCGTCGGCTTATGGTCTTCACCTCACTACGTGGTGATGGGGGAGTTCTTGTTGGACTTTGCACAGTGGAGTCTGTTAGGCATAGAAAAACATGATGTATATTTTTTTATAGATTTTCTTTTTGGGTAAATCTATTATGCATCTAAGGCACTTTGTTTACACGTACGCATGGAGGCGGAAATAGTGCGTCGCCTTTTTGGACTCTCCTGAGATGTAAAGGAGGTGTTTTTGTCTGAGGCCCGGGTCTGGACGTTCCTGGTGGGACTGAGGTGGACCTCTAGCTGCTGTTCTCCTCCGTGGTAGTACTTCACGTGGTAGTGAAGCAGCTTGGCCTTGCGGAATGACTTGGTGCAGCCCACAGCACTGCACTTAAACGGGTTATGGTCCAGGTTGATGGACAGGACAGGAGGAGGCTGGTTTTTTATCACTCTGTACACTAAAAGAAAACAAGAGGAGTTCAGCAGAGATGGACAGGGAGCTTCAAGTACAGAGCCTCATGTTCAATGACAGACTGGACAACATCTCAGTGCAGGGCAGGACTCACGTGGCTCCCTGCTGAATCTGTTGGGGTTGTGGAACCCCTGCTTCCTTACCGCTGGAACAGAACACGTAAACGGACAGTTACTGACGGAAAGTTCATCAGAACAAATTTAGGTGAAAAAATAATTCCACTTTCACAATTCTCAGAAATGTATTCAGTCCCTCTATATGATTTTGACTTTAAATTTAGAATTAAACAGAAGTGTACCGACATCTTCATTAGAAATAAAAATAGTGCTTGTGGACATTTGTTTTTCTGAAGAGTTGTGGCCTTACGTTTTACTGGGAGGGTCGGCGGTGCAGGTTTGGAGCTGTCTGGTTGGCTGGCTGCATCCGGCTCGCCTGTGTCACTGGCTAAGTTGGTTGAGGGTAATGGGACAGACACTGGCTCTGTCTGTGTTGACATCTGATTGGGCGACTTAGACGGCGTACTTTCACTGGTAGAGTCCATGACTGTGTCCTCAGGTTTCACATCCAGCTCTTCTTTATTCACCGCTCCATTTAAATGAGTAGATGCGTCTTTATCCTGTCCTCCATCTTCCTCCATCTTCACTCCATTCAGGTCCGCTGTGGTGTGGTCGCTGGCGTTCGGTTCTGCACACTGCTGGCTCTCCACCTCCTCCTGCTTAATGGTGGGTGCTGTCTCTGTAGTGCTTTCTACCTCAGGGTCCTTGGGCTTGTCCTCTCCCTCTGTGTGGATCCATTCCTCTTCATCGTTGTCCTCCTCGGTCTCACTGTCCCCCTCCTGGTCAGACGTGCTGCGTCTGGCTCTTTTACTCTTCAGGCCGTTTTCCTGAAGTCGCCTGCCATTCCGGGGCTTCCTGACTCCGTTTCTCTCAGCAGACTGAGGTTTCTGTCGTCCTCTCTATTTCCACACGAGACATGTAAGACCCACAGACCGTTAACCCTCAATGTAGAATGCCCTTAATCATGTAGGGACCAATGCTGGCAAACCCTGATGTGAGAAGGAAACTGAGCCCTCACCTCTCTGACAAAAGGCTTCACGTGGATCCCCTTCACTGTCTGGACGACGCCGTCGTAAAACTTCACAGTGTAAGAAGCTGAGGTCAAATGGAAAATGTACTTTGTCAAATCCAAATTAGGGCTATGCATTAATACAGCAAATGAAAGAGGATACAACAACAATAAATTATTATTATATTACCAAACTTCACCAATTCCACCCATATGCTCATTAATTTTGTTTGTCGCTGCTCAGGTGTAGAATGTGATTAAGCTTCCATGAACTGCTCTAATTTTTCATGATGCATGTCTGTATGTGCTGATGTCAATCATGTCAAGTGATTAGGTAGGGGCATTACTTCTCTGTAGTCCAAAACTAGATGAATCATATGGCCTACCTGTATGCAGCAGGGGTTTTAATAGTTGGGTGCAATGTAATGAATGCTGGTGCCCAGGGGAGCCTACTAGGTAAGACTTCTCTCCCTTCACCATATCGTGACAAGAACATGTAATATTATCCCTTCTCCCTTAAAAGCATGAAAACTTCTATTTCAAGTATAAAAGGATCTGTGAAATCATACAGCCCATTCTTAATCTGACAAAAATGTGTGTACTAGATTGTTAAACTGACTTTCATATATAGTATGAGCAAAGACTAATCTTATTGGTCAGATGTTTGGAAGAAAATATTTAATATTCACTAATAAAATCTTGGTTGACCAAAACAAAATTGACTGGTTAACCACAGAAAACTGCTGAATGCAAAGTTTAGGCACCTCTGACAATTTCCATGATTTTTATTTATAAATAATTAGGCGTTTGGATCAGCAATTTCATTTTGATCTATCAATTAACTGAAGGACACAGTAATATTTCAGTAGTGAAATTATGTTCATTGGATTGCCGGTACTGGGAATTTTGTTAAAGTTGAGGGTTGCATGGATTCCACTCAATATCAGCAGATACTTCAGAATAATATAGAGGAATCATTCACCAATTTGGTTTTGATGCATATTGCACATTATCTGTTCATCCAATAAACCTCCTTTCACTACTGAAATATTACTGTGTCCTTCAGTTATTTGAGAGATCAAAATGAAATTGCTGATCCAAACACCCAATTATTTAAAAATGAAAATCATATTGTCAGGGGTGCCTAAATGTTCGCATATACACATAGTATATAGTCAACATTATTCAAAACACCTACAAATAAGCAAAATCTACCAAACATGAAGAATATAATCACACTTCAAGAGACTGATTTCCCTGGTGGTCCTGTATGCTGAACACGAGCATGGATGGGAAACGTGCTTCCAAACCACCCACCATCTTTATTGACGGCCAACACCTTCGCAGGGTAGAAGCGGCAATCAGACCAGCTGGCGAGAACTTTGTCATTCACATGAAATCCCTGAAAACACAGATGAAACAATGTGGCCATGTCAGTTTACGGATTCAGTATTAGAATGAGCTCAATGGTAATCAATAGGAAATTGAACATAAAGGTACATAGGGTAAGGAATCAATAGAACCAACATACAGTAGACAGGACTGAACGTAGAGTAGGGGTGAGTGTTAAGAACTATTATATATTGTGATTTTTCCTCAATATTTCTCTCCTTACAATTTCCTCTAATCCTGCCTTGTCGTCAGCTCCGCAACTTCCTGCACAGATCTGTGGGATGGCGAAGCACCGCCAATTCATTTTGCACTGCGAATCCAAAATGGAAGCCTTTAGTAAGATCATGCACGGGATGATTACGTTCACCAACAATACTTCCGTGACTGAACCCACAGGTGCCCGATCTGGACACAAGGAGTAGTTGGAGAGCGACAAGTCCGATTATCCTGTCACATCAAATCCCAGGCAGCGCTATGCCAATCGTGCAGGAGACCTGAGGCAAGTCAGAAAACCCGTAGTCATGCTCAAACCCATGGCTATCATGACAGACTGTCATGCAATACAGCGACTTAGCCCACTATGCCACACCGACCCCCCACAAGTGTAATTATTCATTGAGTAATTTTTTATTCTGGCATACTTGTATCCATAATATAATCGGTTTATCAAAATTGACACTGGTAATCAACCTGGGGATCGGAAACTGCATTTTTTAATGTCAGTAAAGGCTAAGTACTCTTTGCATTACTGAAACATTCAAGCACTTTCAGTGCATTTATGATGTTCCATTTTGATTTCCATTATAGTCATTTAGCTGACGCTTATCCAGATTGACTTCGTGAATACAGGGACATCCCCCTGGAGCAGGGGTGGGTAATCATTTGAAACCAAGTGAAGGGCCACCCCACACACACGCGCGCGCACGCACGCACGCACGCACACGTTTCTTATAGTGCCGAATGTTGTGAAACATCTCAATTTTAAAACAAATATTAAGCACATTTGGTTAATTTTCAAAGGTAGGAGAGCATTTATAAAACAGTTCGGCCAGCCAGTTGGTGTCTTGTAACTATTGTGCCCTGGAAAAATACATAAATATTAATGGAGCCAGGAAAAGTAATTTGTTGGAAGAAAAGACATATTTCCTATAATTCATTTTGTATAATCCTGATTTACTGTAAAGAACACAATGTTTATCAATTGAGATGTATATTTGGAAAAGTTGTACGCTATCTTTAATATGTACAGGATTTTACTTTACAAAGCACTGGAGGGAGAAAACACTGAAAGGACAACACAGCAGTACAACAGAGTGAACAAAAATCCTGGTAGCCAAGATTAAAAAACAAAATACTTGGTATCCTAACAGGGATATTCCTTTAGCTCTGTAATCTCTTTGGGCTGAACATTCACAGCTCATGCTGTCAATGAAACATGCCGAACAAAAAACAGCAATTTGTTTTAACCTTCATTCATTAGGCTAAATTTGCATGCAGATATATAGTAACCTAATTTGGTCTGGGGTGATGTCCTACCTCATTACCAAAATAAATTTGTAATTGTCACTTACTGCTTCCAGTCTAACGTTTATAGAAAACTAAAATAGTTTGTAAGAGGTATCCAAATCCGAGTTGACATCTTTGGCTCTGATTAACTGCACAACCCTGGCTGATAGTTTTTCATGGCTGATACAGATTAGTTTCGGCCGATACTGAGTATGATCCAATACCATCCTTGTCTCTCTGTGGAAATTAAACAGCTATATACATGAACTGTGTGTCTATATGCTATGGTGGTCATAAATCTTTAACCTAAAATAAGTAGCCAGACAACACGAAGGTAAAGACTCCAATCTTTCTGCAAAAGATTAAATATAATATCATGATTGAAGTGTATTCTATTTAAAAAAATATATAGTCTCAAACAATTTTCGATTAATTGTAATTTAATAACAATCTTATTAAAAGATATTCAAATAGAGTCAGAAGCCATTCTAGGTGTACATTATTTGTGGAAATTCTTTAGCAATTTAGAATGTGGTAATCCTAGCTGGCTAACAAATTGACAGAATTAAAAAGAAACGTTTCAGCACAAAACAGGTAGGTTTGCTATTTAGCTGCAAATCTGAATGCATGAGGGTTCATATTCTCAATTAGCCTAGCATTAGCTAACACGAGCTAGCAAAGCTAGTTAGCGTTAGCTTCTCTTATGTCACCCCCTTAAGATTAAACTGGCCAGCTAAAGCTACCTACCATGAGCAAATGCTAGAGTCTCTGCTAGTGTCATTAACTATCTTGAGCTATTCTTTGTTGTCCACCCCTTTAACTTAAAAAATATTTTGCACATCATTCATTCTCAATTAGAGGTCAGCAAATTAAATTGGGCTGACCGATTAATTATGGATTTTTGCTCGCCAATTACAGCCGATATGTTTTGAGAGAAACCACGTCCTCTAGTGTTACAATTAGATAGCAAATCACGTGAATACTGCGTGCAGTCAGCCAATCTGTCGTAAGCTACAGTCCACCTGTCCCAAGCTGCAGCCTCTCAAGTCTGGAGAAAGTTATGACTGCAAGTTTGTATCTAGCATTAAAGGGGATCAATTAAAAAATCAGTCGCATAATGACTTGTTAGCTTCACATGGTTAATATTAGTCTAGAATAGTAGGTAGAGGTTCACTGCTTTCGTTCCAACCGAACTGTTCACATTTTTTATCAACCAAAACTTTTATTCATTCTGCTTTCAGGGAAAAACGACCAGTTTAAAAATAAACTGCTGCACAAGGGATAAATAGCTCTATTGCATTGCATGATGATTAAGGGGGATTTATAATTAATCATCAGATCAGCCCACAGTAGTAAGCTACATCAAAATCAGGTACTGACACCAAACGTGTTCTGGTTTAATTAATATGTCCATTTGACAATGCACAGTAATTGTGCACATATAACTTGTCAAAATACGATGCCTATTCAAAATGATACCCACAAGACAGGTTTTTAACTTCCACATTTAATTAAAAGCCATTCATGTTAGCAGGGAATATACGTCGCTAGTGTTCTCAATTATGGTTTTCAAAGTAATTCTGATGTTGAGTCAGATGGTAACAAAATAATAGAAAAACATTAGGCTACATTTCGACTCCTTGCGCAAGGGGATAATTCTGTATTTAAAACGAAATTCCATGTTTCTCAGTTACTGCTTTTGTTATATTTACAGGGTTTCCCGCACCACTTTGTTATTAAGGCGGCCGCCCAGACAAGGACCGTTAGCCACCTTGTAAATGTGACGACACAATGTGTCCGACCAGCGCCATCTGCTGGTATGTTACTGTCATCGCGCTATGTGAAGTGCACATCCATACACAGTGAACACAATCACCAATGCACATTTCAAAAGTTGTTTTGCATCCCCCCCCGTAGAGAAACCAAACCCGGCCGCCTTAACGCATTTTCTTAGGGAAACCCTGTATTGTATACATTGTCATATTTGTATATTGATTTTGAAACCAGATATATTTATCAAGTGCTTCTGGAAATGATGTCAGATATCTGTGCCTTTACTCCCACTGTGCAGCACCAAATCCGATCGGTTAATAAAAGGACAACTATCAAAATGCAAACGTAATGTTTTTTTGATGCAAAACCCAAGGGTTTGTTTTACAAAACAGATTTAATAGCCCTAAAAAGTATCACATACAAACTGTACTATGCCTATTATTAAAATAAGATTTATTGCATAAATAGACTAAATATGACTGTAAAAAAAACTATGACAACCAAAGGTAGCGGACGGATTCAGTTCACCCTGTGTTTTGCCATTTGTTTGGCACTTTGTTTGAACAAATTTTAATAATTTGAGATTTGAAACCATTTTGTGTATTACATTAAGGATTTATATTAAAGTTTGTTATTTCAGTATTGTTGTAATGTCATTATTCCCCCCCCCAAAAAAAATCATAATATTGGTCGATTAATCGGTATCTGCTTTTTTGTCTTCCAATAATCGTTAATCGATATTGGCATTAAAATCATAATCGGTCGACCGCAATTCTCAATACTTCCCTTTTGCTCTTTTCTGACACTTTCGCTAGCTAATATACTTAACTACCATATTTTAGTGCATAAAGCCTGCACCCGATATTAATGCGCACCCATGTACATTGCACATAAATCTTGTTTTGTGTAAAAAAAAATAGCAGCATTGCACGCAACCTTACAAAGCGAACATTTTTGTAGAAAGGTGACATGTAATCTCCCCTCACCCAGACCTGCATTGATGGGCACTCAGCTAGTCATTGTGTTACAAATGTTAAACACCCAACACAAATGTTAAACAACCAACCACCCATGTACTGATTATATAAAACCAGCTATTGCCAAAGTGGAGTACCCGCATTAATGTTAGTGTGTACACGAAAAACTCAACGTATATTTCAATATTCAAAATGGCCTATACATTTAAGTGATTTTTTGTAGTCTGAATAGCAGTTTCACTGGCGAAAAAACCACTAACTAGTGTTGGTATATAGTATCAAGCTTGCGTTTAAAAAATCCTACATTGGTATTTACAAAGAGAATTAAGAATGCGCCTATGCAAAAAAAGTGGGATTAACCAAACAATCCTATGACCATTTTATGCACCTAATTACCTGCGGGAAACATAAGCTACAATGAGGTTTATTAAATGACAGAATCCAAATTTCTGAGCTTGATGAGTGCTTGATTGTTACTCGCTTTACCAGTAAAAAGTAAAGAAAGATAAGTGTATTGCATTGAGAAATATGCTGTTTTTCAAACTTTTTTAAAAAATAATAGGCATCTAATCCATAATGGCGTCACAATTTAGCCTAAATAATAATAATTAAATTGTATTCCAACCTCAAGCAATCATATTTATAAGCATATTTTCCGCTTATTATCGAGTGGAATGCCGCTTGATTCATATAGCCTACTCTACTCTTCTATGGGTGGGCTTTTATGTCAATCTGGGTTCCATCTACAGTATTCATCTAACCGTTTTTAGGAAGGCATATGTAACGTAATTTACACAAACTCATGATTCTGACCATTTGAGCAATGTGCGCAATAGTGTATGGAAAAATAATAGCACGGGTGGGTGAATACCATACAATTAATAAAACTATGAATTTTGTTAAGTTTTTGTTTACGTTTGTGGTTCTCAGAAAATAAAATGCTTAGTATTTGTAACAGCCATTGTTGTTTGAGTATTGGGCTGAGTTATAACAAAATTATATTTAAAAAACACAATTTAACGAGTCACTAATAAAAGGAGTTGTGACGGATTGTACGAACTGCACATCATTACAGTTTTGAGCATCTCCCATACTGTAAATTAAACATTTTCAAGCACTTCAGGCAAGAGAAAGAGGGTTGGCCAACATTCAATCGATGGGAGAGCTAAAGCTTATTCGTGGGGGTGATAGCCCTTACCCCAGCCTGCCGCCACTGCTACAGGTCGGTTGAAGTCCAATGGAATTCCACACAGCGTGAAGTTAGCTAGTTAATCTGTTTTAAAAACGTGAAAGCTTTGGGTGGTAATTATTTAAGATTATTTTTACTTAATTGTACTTTAGCATTACATATGGTAATTGTCCAGTTTGTAGTTTGATTTTCCTAGTGGAGGTCTTTTCTCAAGTACTCAAAAAAATACAATTATAAAATACAATCATAAAATGAAATTAATACATTTTTCTGTTTGGATGCCAATTAGCCTATTTGAAATTTGACATTAGGTTGATACTTATCCAGACACTTGTTGATTATTTTCACTAGTGAGACTGGACTATTCAGACATGAAAACATCACTTTAATAACGTATATGCACGTTTCAATATTGAAATGTTGAACCACAAATTATTTTGTATTCCACTTTAGGAATAGCTGGTCTACAACAACAGTACCGAACAAAAATCATGACTGTAGTTATCTTGTGTAAAAAACATTCTGTACTGCATGCCTTTAAATAGTGCGCGGGGGGGGGGGGGTGTCCTTCGTAAAAATTTGCATGTCGCGTGCCGTGTATAAGCTAAAATATGGTACATGTTCACAGCCAATTTTAATTAGCTTACGCTACATTTGCCCATGCTTGTTTGTTGACTTTGTTTGGCAAGCATCAAGCATGCTTGTTAACCCTCTATTATTGTTTTGCCCACTAAAATTGTTTTAACTGAATGTTTTAAAACAATAAATTTTTTCTATTGATTTCATAAGTGTAACAATTTAACATGATATTCGCAATAGGAGAAAATCCATATTATGGCACAACATTACATTGATATTCATGTTTTCACCATGTACCATGCATCCCAATCGTAGAATTTAATGTGTAGAAAGACAGTAAAGACTGGAGGGGGGGGGGGGGAGACAGAGACACTAAATAGACAGTAAATACTGTAAAAGAAAGGAGAGTAAGTAAGTAGGTAGAGTACTTCTCTTACAGGGATAGGACAGTCGTCCAGAAGTCCCTGTCTTCTCAGCTGAATCCTTTCTACAGGTCGCAGGTAGGGGCTGGTCCAATCAAACCACTCGTCATAGCGGTGGCTCCACTGGCGGTAGTGGATCAGGACCTTCTCCTCATCATAGTCGATCTTCTCTATGTTGGCTGGGTACCTAGAAGCAACATTACAGATGGTTGAGATTGGAGACACAGAAACAAAAGTGGAACAATTGTGTAGGTGGAAGGAAAGAATAACTGACAAGAAACAAATCTACTGTACTGAGAAAATGTGAGGGTGACGGGTGAGGGTGACTCACCAGTTTTTGAGGGTGTCTCTGGCCTCTAGCGTTGCTCCCACCTCAAATGTTATTCCTCTTCTGTTCGGGGGGGTCTTGCTCATTGTGCCCACATCCACGTCCTGTTAACAAACACACAGACACAGATCTACCTGGTTTCACACCACAGATGCAATTTGTTTTTAAATTGAACCATTAAATCAATCAAGCTGACTGGGAGCATTACACCTGTTAGAATTATTACATAATAGTATGATATACTGCCGTATCAGTGCTTGACAGCTCCAGGGAAAGTTTGGTAGATAATCCAGTTGTTTGCTCATGATTTCATGATGTTTAATTTATTAAAAAAATGTGTGCAACGCAATTCGTCCAAACAACTAATCTGTCAAATTCCGCAGCATTATTTTTAATTTGACACACGCATTTCTATCGCTTATTTTTTTCCATAAACACTTGATCATCCAATGGAAAAAACAATTAACACTTAAATAATAATAATAATAATAAATAATAATTTGCTTACAAATGCTTGGATGGAAGCCTACTTTTGTATCCCCCCTTCATATTTTCTTTTTTTTTTAAACTCCTTGTAGATTACTTGTTTCTACCTACTTTTACCATTATGTTAAGTAAGCCTACACAAAATGTTTTAACCTAAACAAACTATTTAAAGTAAATGTGCAGCACAGCAACAAGTTTACATCAAAACGTGCATAAACTATTTATAGTTACTGACATTCCGACTACATTGCCCATTAAAAGTCTGACATTAACCACATGGATTTAGTAATAAACAAAATGGACCCACTGTGTACACAATTGCCAAATTACAAAAACATAATAGCTTGGAAAAAATAACATTTATTTAATTCATAAGTGCTGGCTATTGAAGAGAATTGTCACATAACAATCTAGCTACAATTGCCAAAAGCCAAAACAGCAGATATCTACAGTAGCTGCGCCTAATTTCACCTTCCCAATAAAAGCAATTTACTTAAACCTGCACTATGTACCGTAACTTCTCAAAAAAAATTAAACAAAGTTTAAGGACTAGTAAACATTAGGAACTAGCATATTGGATCCATGGGTTAAAAACATCAACTTAAAGCAAAATCGACATTTCACAATACCTAACTAGCAGCAAATTTATTATATGGACAAAATAACGTGTAGCCTATTTTCAGAAAATGGTTATATTGTCCGTGTTCAGAACACACACACACACAAAATTCAAACTCTAGAGGATTGATGTCAGCCATCGTCGTGGCAATCACGTGACAATTTCAAAAACAATGTTTAGTTAAAATTGAACTTGACTCGTGCTGCCTTATCTGGTGCTGCACAAATGTGCAGCACAGTGAGCTGAAAAATGACAAACTGTGCAATGCATTTCTGTGCAATAGGGTTCCAATTAGGGCTTTGCGATATTCACATCGCAATACAATATGCACTCCAGAGCCCGTTCCCCTGGCAACACTATATAATGCACGCAACACAAACTCGGATATTTCATTTCAAAATAATAGCTCTAGTTTTAATTCATTGCAATAAACATTGTGAATTCATCGTAAAGCTAGTGAATTGTAACCAAATTCAAAATGTATTGTGTGTAAAGAAATATGAGTATGTGATAGCAAAAACAGCACATTTAACATGTTTTTAATAACAACTGATTATTAAAAACATTAACAAATACGTTGTACACAAATTGATTGAATATATTGTCAGTGTCTCATGTAAAAAACACTTTCACTAGTCTGTTGTTACCCAAAATATACTAATTGTAGCAACACATCAACATGGACCCACTATCTATCCATCTATGCAATGAACAAACAATGACTATAGCAATAAATGAGGAGTGCTATTATTTTGAAATGAAATATCCGAGTTTGTGTTGCAGGCATTATACTGTTGCTAGAAGAATGGGCTCTGGAGTGCATATTGTACCGCGATGTGAATATCGCCCAGCCCTAGTTCCATTTCAGAAAGTATTATTGCATATAGGCTATAGTCTAATATTGGGAAAGGAAGAGAACATGGCAAATAAAGATTCAAAGATAGACAAATTTCATATAGGGAGTTGTGTCGGGTTGTCAGACAGGACATGTCAGGTTGTCACAAATAACTTTTACAGGTGCTATTAAAGACAATGTATAGTACAGTATACATTACAAAAAGGGAACCAGTGTTCATGTATCAAAGTAAGCAGACGTTAAACTTAGATTTACTAAATACTTTACGGCTACAATTCGTTTTCATAAGATACGCGCAATAATTATTTTATACACTGCAAGAGACATTGACAACATCTCGTTTCATTATAGTATAGCAACGACATGTTTTCAGACTCAACGTTTTATTATTTATTCATACATTTCTTTATTTAACCAGGCAAGTCCTCTGAGAGCTCGTCATTTGCCGCAACGACCTGGGTAGGTCACAAAATTATAATGTTCAGCAAGGAAGTAATAACAAAATAATAAATAGTACAAAAGCAGCAGAGAGCAACACAATGAATGAAAACAGTCAGTAATAAAATATTCTCCCAGTAAACATCTAAAATGCCCTAAAGAAAGTTCCCCTAACTTAAAAGTAAATTGTAAATCATTCCACATGTGAGGGGCAAAGAAAGAAAAACCAGTTCAACCTAATTCAGTGGAGATCTTAGGGATCTCCAGTGATTGCCATCCCAGGGCTCAGGTCTGGTAGCCCGTCAATCTAAAAGTTAAAAGTGAATTAACAAAAGATAGTAGCTTGTGCAAAAAAGGGGGCATAATAATGCAAGTACACCTTTTCAAAAATCAATAAACCTCTAATTCTAAAGAATATTTAACAATGGAACTGGAAAACATTAAATATCCACAATAAATGAACAAAACAACCAAAGAAATTGACTCTCAGGCTGTTAACAAAAAATGCACTTCAATAAAAACCAAACACAATCAAAAACAATAAAATGGAAATTAAAAAGCACAAAACAATAACAATAAAGTCTCTTTGGTAGAGAGAGAGAGACACGAGGAAAACAAACAAGCAGGCAAATGGAAATTGTGGCCGTAAAAATTGAGCTGATTTTTATCATGCGATTAATTGATTTAATGCATATTGTGACACGCTTACACACCCGGTCATTAACCAAACGCTACCCACAATTGTGTTATTCCCACTGTCATAATTATGTATACGCTCAGTCACCCCTTGCCTTTGTCAGTCATTGTATGTTAAGGTTTGTTTCCTTTCGATTTTGTTTAGTTTTGTGCTTTCACGCTGCATTCAATCTGTGTGAAACATTTAAAATCCTCCACTGGGTTCAGCACCTGCCAACTGCCTTCTTACACCTGTATTTTTCAGCTAAAATAGTCAATGACATTTTAAACGGCCAAGATATATACTGCATTGAATCCAAAAATGAACAAAATATGTAATCAGATAGTAGGGCTGCTCGATTATGGAATTGTTTGTCAATATTGAAATTACGATTATTTAAAACAATTACTCATTGACTTTGGAAATTAGCATCTGTTGATTTAAAAAAACAGTGAGAAACTTCTGACATCGGGAGTGACAGATGTAAGGCGTACTTAGAGTCTCTTGCATTTGGAATGCATTTTCTGACTTTGTTGAGGGTGACCAGCACACATATTTCATTTGAATGTTTGGATTTTAATAGACAGCAATGTCTTTTAATTATATTTGCAAATAAGTTAATTATAGTAAACTAATTAAAACTTCTAAACGCATCTTATTTTCTATTTTGCCTGCAGGTTTTTTATGTGTGCACGATAAGACTGTGCTTAATTAAGTCTGCTGTAGAATCGCAAACAGCAGTTCAAAAACTACTGAATAGAAGTAACTCCACGAAGCTTGGCTCTTTAGTCGGTAGAATAATTGTTCAAAAGTAATACATGACTCTACACTACACCTGCACTAATGAAACAGAACAAGAACATGAGTAACT
Organism: Umbra pygmaea; assembly: GCA_016801145.1. Taxonomy (NCBI): domain Eukaryota; kingdom Metazoa; phylum Chordata; class Actinopteri; order Esociformes; family Umbridae; genus Umbra; species Umbra pygmaea. The sequence goes on from JACXGM010023966.1 coordinate 13,946, forward strand.
GCTCAATGAGAGTGGGTCGTTATTTTTGCGTGTCTTCAGTACCTCGAAGCAACAATCTACTACTGAAGAAATAGGTTTCAGTAAACAACGCTGCAAGGACAAATAAAATATCCTAAACAACACTCACTTTGTCACTTCAGCCACAAAGCACGGAGAGAAACTCTGGTAAAATGGTGGCGAGATGGTAAATTACATAGTTTGTCCAAAGTATGCAACAACATTCTAGAGCTGTCATTCTCAACTGTGCTAATGGGGCACACATCTTTGGCTAAAAAGTATGCAATGGTATGTTTTTTTTGTGCCTCCACGCTCAATGGATATGGAGTTACACCGTAAAATTTTGTCTTTAATAGACGACTAATTGAGTTAACTTTCGGGAGGGACAAAAGTGCGCTTGTGCGTGTCATTCGAACAAAAGACAAAAATAAGATTTCTTACAAAATGCAACGTACAAAACAATCATTTTTTCTCAATTACATTGTTACGAGCTGGAATTGAAATCGCGATCAAAATTTGATTACTTGCACAGCCCTTTCAGATAGTAAATGAAATATGCTAAGTTGAAATACAATCTTTTTTGACAATGCTAAAGCCAGTATTTTGTCCTTCAAAATTTCCATTCCAGGACAGAATTTCTGTTTTGGCCTGCGTGTTGTTATCAACTGCCCATTTCAAAAGCCCAACCGGGTTGCCAGACATAAAAACGCAAAATCCAGCTCGCTACTGCCACGGAAACAGCAAACAAACGAGATCAATGGAGAGATTCTACCCAACCTAAAAATCCTTGGCTTATTTCTTAATGGTTGCATGACCCGAGATGTAGCATCCTATACCTGGCAACCTACGTTAGTTTCGAGACTGGGGGGGTATGGTGTGGAGGGAGATGTCTCCAGTATTTTGAATTTGGACTGCAGTACCCATTTTAAACACTGGCTGACAGTATTACATACTGGCCCTTTAACCTGTTCATCCCCAAGCGTTTTTTCTGGTTTTGAAAGAAATAAAACATGCCCAAATCTAATGGAGTACATCTCCAAAACTACAAGGGCTATAAACATACTCTTGGTATCAAAATGAAGGAATCACATGTGAGCTTTATCCTGAAGTGAAAGTATTAATGTGGGTACTAGTGTGTCAGAGTACATAAAAGTAGAACACAGAATAAATTTATGGAAATTTCAATTCCACCTAGAAAAAAACAAGTTACATAGATAAAAATATATGAAGGTCATGGATCACCAGCTCTAAAACAGTTTAGAAACACACTTCTATGTCTGGTGAGTACATGTGTGAAATTTGATGTCATTAGTGTAAAGCAAAAAAAAAAAGTTAATGGTTTTAGTTGAAGGAGTCCTAGGCGGCCTTTGAAATTTGGGCACATTTGGGCAGATTTGGGCACCATCAGTGCCATTTGACTGATATCAGGTACCAGAGAGCAAAATTTATTTCATTTCACTAAAATATCACTATGTGTGTACATTCCATCAACAGACATCTAATTTGACTTGGTTTTAAATTTTTACTCCCTATAAACTTACTACAACTGCTATGTTTTGTAAATATTTAGATGTGTGTAGTGATTTTCAAAGCAATAGACTCAACAACAGTAAAGCTATTGAATTTATTCCAATAAATATATATAATAAATAGGCAGAGTAATATTTAGAAAAAACAGCAGTTGTAGTAAGTTCATAGGGAGGCCCTAGATGTGTGGAGTGATTTTGGAAGCAATAGACTCAATAACAGTGAAGCTATTGAATTTATTCCAATAAAAATATAATAAATAGGCAAAGTAATATTTTAAAAAAATAGCAGTTGTAGTAAGTTCATAGGGAGGCCCTAGATGTGTGGAGTGATATTGGAAGCAATAGACTCAATAACAGTGAGACTTTGGAAACAATAGTCTCAATAACATTGACGCTATTGAAATGTATGTTTGTGTCGACTTTCGGTTTTGCACTTTGTAAACGGTGCCTAGACGTTCGGCTGAAGGCAGAAAGCT
>JACXGM010023967.1:0-10456 GCA_016801145.1 Umbra pygmaea
CAATTGGAGTTACTGATGTAACAGTAAATGTAATCAAATGGTGGTCTGAAATTCCTTGGTTAAGAGGATAAACACTGAGATCTACAACATCTATGCCATGAGACAGTACAAGGTCCAACGTGTGATTATGGCAGTGTGTAGGTCCTGAGACATGTTGGACAAAACCCACTGAATCAATCAATGCCATAAAAGCTTTTTGTAGAGGGTCATTCAAGTTCTCCATAAGAATGTTAAAATCACCACAAATTATAATATTATCTGCCATCACTACTAGGTCAGATAAAAATTCAGGGAATTCGTTAAGAAACGCTGTGTTTCTTAAAAACAGATGACTTGATTTTAAAAGTAACTAAGTTAGATTACAAGTTACTTTATTAGTTACATTCAGCAGCTGCCGACAACACCCCCACCGCCTCAACATAAAAATTACAACCGGTTTTGCCAACACTCACTTTATTGGAAGTGCATTTTTAACAGTAACATCAACAATGTATCTCCAAACATTTTAAGTTGAATACATGTTTTATAAATAAAAAAAGTAAAGACAGCCTTTCTTGACTTCACTTAACACAAATACTTGTTTTATACAAAAAAAATGACAGTCTTTCTTGAGTTGACATATTTAACTGTTAATACTGTAATGGAAACGTACTATTTATAATCTACATTGTGTATATATGTAACTAATAAATTATTTTTAACGTTTTTTGTTCAAAACAATAGCACTAGTTTTAATTTACTGCAATAATCATTGTTAATTCATTATAAAGCTAGTGAATTGTAACCAAATGCAATTGTACTGTGTACAAAGAAACATTCATTTTAAAAACATCTAATTTTAGCAACACATGAACATGGACACACTACCTATCTTTGCAATTAATTAACACAGATTATTATATACAATTACTTGCGCTATTATTTTGAAAAGGAAAATCTGAGTTTGTGTTGCTGGCATAAGTGTTGCTAGGCAAACGGTTTATGTTGAAAACGTGACTTCGCATACATGACTTCACTCCCGGAGATGCAAGAAGAAAGCAAAAATATATATTTTTTACTAAGGAAAATGACAGTATTGCACAGTGACTTGGATAAGTAACTTTAATCTGATTACTGGTTTGGAAATAGTAACGCGTTAGATTACTCGTTACTGAAAAAAGTGGTCAGATACATTAGATACCGGCATCACTGGACGTGACAAAAAATAATATTTGAATTAAATTTGGGTGGGTCGCGGTTGAACAAATCAAATGAAAAAAATATATTGGTAAATATTGTTAACAGGATGGCGAGCGGTTGCGGCTTTGAAAATTGGTCAAAGTTGTAGTATGGTAAGATAAGCATCCGAAAACTCAGAAATGAAGAAAAACTAGTGTAATTTGCACAAATCCTTGAATGGTGTATTAGAAACACTGAAGGTCAAAAAACTGAAATATATATTATAAGCCTTTTTTGCTTAAATTTATTTGAAGAAAAAACACCTGGAATTTTCTGTTGGATTAATAGACCATTGACTGTTTGTTTGGGGATGTGCGCTACACCATCAAGTCTAAATGTAAATATCTTCAAATTGTTTTCCTAATGTCTAAACAATCCAACAGAGAATTTGAATGGCCAAAGGAGCCTCGGGGAAATACATTATTGAAACATCATTTTCAAGTTATAGTATTTAAAAAAAAATAACAGTATTTTGTTTAGAAAGGCAGTGCTGGTTTTGAAATGTAATTAAAAAGACAGCATAAGAAGTTAAAAGTGAAGTGAAAGTAAACTCATGTATGCCAGGCCCCCCTACGCTTCCACTCACTCTCCCCCCCTTCAATCCATATGTGAATTAGATGGCGTCTGAGAGGCTGTCCTAACACTGACCAGTGTCCAGAGGTCATTGTGAATGTCCGAGTCCTGTGGAGATCGTCAGTCATGCAGAGCGCCACACGCTTCAGGACGTAATCCAAACCCCTTCTGCCTCTCCCCATCAACAGCCTTAGCTGCCCTTAGGCCAACAAGCAGATTTTTCACGTCAGCTGGCATGCACCTCCAACTCATGAGTAGCTGTTTGACTTTCACAAGTCGCCCATCATCCAAGCAGGATACACACTTCCAGGCAAGGTTGCCTTACCCTTGGCTCTGTAATTATATGCGAGTTAGGAGTGTCCGGTTTCGCATGCAGATTGTCTCCGCTGCCCACAATCAGATGGTCTTAATCATACTACATAGGCTACACAGATTGTAAGGCAATACCGAAATACAGAAATGACTCATTGTGTTAAAGGTAGTTATCAAGACTTTCCCAATTTCTCTAACTAACAGAATACTATTCTGTGTGCTTTATGTATGACATTGGCTCTTCACTGGAAAAGCACAAAGAACTAGTTGTAAAAGATTTGAATTTAAAAGTTACTTTTGAGGAGTTAATGACTGAATACAACTGAATATGAATCAGACATTAGTCCCTAAAATATTTTATTTTGGCCTAAAAATAAAATATCATGTTAATACCTTGTCATGAAATAACTGTTCATGTTTAATTTTGGCCCCAAATAAACAATTCTGCTTTAAAGTGTCAGTATATCATGATAAAAAGACTAATGTAATAAAATAGGCAGTGCTTGACTAGGAATTAATTACGGTAAGTGCAGTAGCTGTTTTTTTCCAAGTTGGTCCATTAAACCAGGTTGACAGGCCTTTAAATGTTGGCCCTCAAATAGAAGGTTGCTGGTTTCTTATTATATATTTATTATACACTGCTCAAAAACATAAATGGAGCGCTAAGATAACACATCCTAGATCTGAATGAATGAACTAATTGGATGAACTACTTTCGTCTTTACATAGTTGAATGTGCTGACAACAAAATCACACAAAATTGATCAATGGAAATCAAATTTATCAACCATGGAGGCAGGCCCGGATTAAGAATTCAGAGGCCCCTGGGCACAATGTCTTATAGGGCCCCCCACCCATACAATCAAGTTTTTAGATTTTTTTTAACTATTTGCTGGTAACACCCATAGATTGTATAATTACTGGATCGAGCCATGCATTTGTTCAAAATTGCCGGGCGCAGACATCTTGGTTGCGGCTGTGACAATTTTAGACTAGAGGGAGGAGTAATCTAGCTAGCTAACAGATATTATTGGGATGCTAACGAAAAACAATATTAAAACATAATGCAAAACAAAATGTAACATTACTTACCGGAAAAAAGTGAAATGCCAACTGCTTTGAGTGTCTTGTCGTACAACCGAATGCCATAACCATGCCCTAAACGCCCCTTTGCTTTATCGCCGATTTTAAAATCAACAAGAGTATAATTTAAAAAATGAACATCATGATAAACTGCAGAAGGCTTAAATCTAGTGATTGAGACCATATACTCATTATGAAAATGTTTACTGAGGTAATAAATCAAGTATATTATGTCTCTCATTCTCATAGACTATTACAGAAACTGAGCTCTTTTTCAACCAGACATATCACCCCCAGCTGGAATTCAGATAGAATGTAGGTTTAAGGCACTTCCTCATTTGCGTCAATTTTCCAAAACGGATGTTTACCCTGTGGAACACCTCTAGTGAGCAACTAGCTGTCATATGCAAGCACATAGTGCCTCACCTTTACCAATCAAGTTATATTAATCATATTTTTCCATAATTCACACACAAACACATACACACACACACACCATTAATGTTTCCTTCCTGTCTTTCTCTCTCTTCTCCTGTCCTCCTCGGCTCTCCAGGGGTTGCCAATCTCTCTCTCCCCCTCTACTCTTTCTGTGAGGAAAAGGATGCAAACAGTATAGGTCAACTTGTCAAAAACCTGGAAAAATCTTAACTCAAGTTTCTTCCCTAAATGTTTTTTTAATCTTCTTTCTAATCTTTCTATTTTATACTAAAAGACTCTGCACTTATGCATTTAGCACTTTATTATTCAAGGCCACTAGGCACTTTGTTTGATGATTGAATGGTAGCAGACACATTACACGATGCTGTAAGTGTTCTGGTATAATACTGGCTGCTTACAAATTACAATTGCTAGCATATGACCTGTCCAAATATTGACGAATGTACTACATGTAAGTCACATTGGATAAAAGTCTGCCAAATGCCCTAAATGTAAATATCAAATGTGAAAGAAAGCAGGTTGTTTTTTGTTTTTTTGATAATACTATATTTAATTTAACTTAAAAACTTTGACAGCCACATCCATCCCGCTTGAGCGCCTCCTGCCAATACTGTTTCTCTCCATCTAGCTGTTGCACTAGTTTAGCATTCACAGACCCACTCCCAGTGACAGATGAGCGCCGAAGCAATGCTAACATACAATTACAATGCTCTGTTCTTTTCTCATGCTCACGTTCGGGGTGTTTCCAGTCAGAAAAAACACGAACAAATTTATTTTTCTTGGTAGAAAAAAAGCATACAGGCAAAGCAAAAAATATTACCTGTAGATGGTGAATAGGCGATCCAGTTTCTGGAAACTTTTCCCATAATGCCCATTGGGTAATCCAGGCATGCATGGAGGTCTGGATGTGGAGTCACAGCCAAAATCAAAGTGAAAAACCACACTACATCAAAGTTGGATCAGCCTGTAATGTCCTTAAAACTAGTCAAAATGAGGCTCAGTAGTGTGTGGCCTCCACGTGAGATGTCCTCCCAGACCTGGACTAAAGCATCCGCCAACTCCTGGACAGTTTGTGGTGCAACGTGGCGTCGGTGGATGGAGCGAGACATGATGTCCCAGATGTGCTCAATCGGATTCAGGTCTGGGGAACGGGCGGGCCAGTCCATAGGATCAATGCCTTCCTCTTGCAGGAACTGCTGACACACTCATGCCACATGAGGTCTTGCATTGTCCTGCATTAGGAGGAACCCAGGGCTAACCACACCAGCATCTGGTCTCACAAGGGGTCTGAGGATCTCATCTCGGTACCTAATGGCAGTCAGGCTATCTCTGGGGAGCACATGGAGGGCTGTGCGGCCACCCAAAAAAATGCCACCCCACACCATTACTGACCCACCGCCAAACCGGTCATGCTGGAGGATGTTGCAGGCAGCAGAACCTTCTCCACGGCGTCTCCAGACTCTGTCACGTCTGTCACGTTCTCAGTGTGTACCTGCTTGCATCTGTGAAGAACATAGGGTGCCAGTGGCAAATTTGCTAAATTTGGTGTTTTCTGGCAAATGCCAAATGTCCTGCATAGTGTTGGCTGTAAGCACAAACCCCACCTGTGGATGTTGGGCTCTCATACCACCCTCATGGAGTCTGTTTCTGATCGTTTGAGTGGACACATGCACATTTGTGGCCTGCTGGAGGTCATTTTACTGGGCTCTGGCAGTGCTCCTCCTGCTCCTCCTTGCGGAGGTAGCGGTCCTGCTGCTGGGTTGTTGCCCTCATACGGCCTTCTCCTCGTCTCCTGATGTACTGGCCTGTCTCTTGGTAGCGCCTCCATGCTCTGGACACTACGCTGACAGACACAGCAAATCTTCTTGCTAAAGCTCGCATTGATGTGCCTTCCTGGATGAGCTGCACTACCTGAGCCACTTGTGTGGGTTCTAGACTCTGTCTCATGCTAGACTACAGTATAAAATTCTACTGCTCTTAATTGTTTTATTGCCTCAGTAAACATTTTCATAATGAGTTAATGTTCTCAATTGATAGTTTGAAGTCTTCTGCAATACAGAATTATGTAAAAAATGTTAATTATTTGATTTTTTAATGTTGTTGATTTTAAAATTGGTGATAAAGCAGGGGGAGGGGTTAGGAAGTGGCTATGATGTGATTGACATTGTGAAAGTGTGTAACACAAAGTAGAGTGTAAGCAGCGTTGTCAACTCTCAGCTCATGTCGTGAAAGTGAAAGTTAACAAATGCTGGCAATTGTAAGCTAGCTAAACTATGCTAATGCTAATTAATGTGTTTCATAAATTACGTTCTGAATAACAACGCATATGTCAGATATGAAATTAAAGCTTCTTTATATGAACAAATAGAGTTTACCTATCAACACCATAGATATCCATAATAAAGGCTAGATTTCTCGTCCGTGCTGCTGGCCAATGGAGGTCGACGTCCGCACCTGGCGGCCATCTTGCCACAGACAGCTCGCTTACTCATAACATTGTGTGTTAATGGTGCATGTACTTTCAAATAACCATAACTTGCTCAATTTTCTACCAATTTTCAAACGGTTTGGTTTGTTAAAAATGTCGGAGATGTAGTTATGACACTGCGTACTTTTTGAAAAAATTGCATATTTTATATAAATCATCCACAATAATAGCCACGTTATTAACATTTGAGTTAGATTTGAGTATTTGTGATCACTCATCTTACATCAGGTACCATAGAGCCCACCAAGCTTGCCTGTGACAAGATGGCCACCGGTGATGACGTTAGAGACTCCGCCTTAAGTAATCTAGCTTTTATTATGGATATCTATGCTCAACACTACCGAGTAGGCTACTTGACACTTGACATTCATAAAAGAAAAACAAAGGAAAAAAACTATACTTCATATACCGCAAAGCATTCTGGATGTTAACATTTGACCTTCTTTAAGCCAATAAACAATTATTACCTTCAAACTATTAGGAATGTATTCATAATAAAATATAAATACCTTTCTTTTTAACTTCTCAACTGTAAATAATACATTGGGCCCTATTTTAATGATCTAAGCTCATGGCGTGACACGCACTCCGTCACGCCATGCTCCGTCACCACTCTGAAACATGCTAACCCGGGAACATAACCTGCTCTTGGGCAGGTTATGTTCAAAGACTGAGTTGCTATGGCTGCTTACATACCCTGGGCCCTATTTGAATGAGCATTGCATGAAGTGTCAACGGTGCAAATCCACTTTTTTTGTACTAAGTGTCTTCATTAATTCTTAGGTGTGTTTTGGGCGTAACATGCAATAAACCAATCAGAGATTAATCTCCCATTCTCTTAAAGAGCCCGGCACATTTGTACCTTTCGCGCATTGCTATTATGACTGCGGATTTGCACCGTAATATTTTTATATGTAATCTTTTGCATGTTTGTGTGCTGCTGCGCTTCCCTGTGTGTGTGTAACAAGCATAGTGTGCACGCGTTGTGCATACGCCTAGGTGCATTTGACTAATTTTCAGTTTAAATAACAATGACATGCTACAATTTCCGAAGCCTCAAGATAGGAATACACCCAGAATTATCCTGAACACACCTCCCTGTTAGACCAACACGCTATGGGCCGAAAATATGGGTGCAGGTGCATTTAAAATTTAAACAACGCGGGTGCCGAACGAGAAATTGACAGCTGCGTCGGTCTTAAAGGTGCTATATGTAAAACGGACAGCCAACGTTAAAAAATGGGTACTACAGTTCAAATTCAAAATACCTGAGTTGTATCCCTCCACCCCCTCCTCCCCAGAATCGAAACTAACGTGACGAACAAGATCAGCGCAATCATGACAAGCGAACCGTGTTTTACTACATCTATGGTCATGGAACAGTTTAGAAACATGCAGTTTTTTAGGTTGTGTAGAATCTCTATGATCTCGTTCGTTTGTTTGATGCTTCCATGACTGTAGCGCGCTGGGTTTGCGTTTTTACAGGTATGCCTGGCAATCCGTTCGTGCTGTCAAAATGGGCAGTTGATAACAACACACAGGCCAAAAAATTAACATAAATTCCGTCACGGAACGTACTTTTCCAAAAGAAAAAATACTGACATTAGCATTGTTTTCAGAAAATATTGTATTTCAGCTTAACATATTTCCTTAATATCTGATGAGGCATTGGCGTCATTTTTTGATTTATTACAGTACATGTATTACATATAGCACCTTTAAACTAGGCTTGCATTGCGCCGGGTGCAAGATAGGGCCCATTCAGTCAAGCCTTACAAAAACTTAAGTAACAACCTAATGGAAACAAATGTTATTTAAAACCAGGCATACACTGGTTAACCCTAATTACAGATGGCTAACATCTATGTTGTGTAGTGACACTAGTAAATTCAAAGGTACTGAAAACACAAGCTAACACTAATGAAAGGCAACTAATCCTTGGTAATGTAATGTTGGCTAATGCTAGCTAACATGTGCAAATGCTAAGGTGAATCAGATAATGCTGTCTATTGTAAACCAACGTCACTACATTGTTAACCATATACCTGTCACTATATTATATTTTCACCAAAACCTTTTTGTTTTCATGAGTTTATTTTTTATGTTGTTGCTAGTGAAAAAGGAATGGTAAACGTGGACAAAGTCAGTGGTAAAAAATTCACGTAGGTTAAACACGACTGCTAGCATACCTTTGCTCTTAGTGTTAGCCTGTCAGCTTATGGAGGACCAAGTCTGCCTAAATAAGAAATAAATATATAAATAAATAAATGCTCAAAAAATAAATAACATACGAAAAATACAGTAAAAAATAAATGTAGGTAGTAATTAAATTATACAATAAGACATTAATGTATATATCTCTTTTAATTAGCTTCTTTATTTATTCACCTTATTTATTCCGTTATAATTTTCAACTCTATTTATTAATGACTTATTTTTTAAATGTATGTATTTATGTGTATATTATAATATTTTAATGTCTCATTGTATAATTTAATTACTGCCTACATTTATTTATTTAATGTATTTATTGTGCAATTAATTGTATGCTTATTTATTTTTTGAGCATTTATATATTTATTTCTTATTTTGGCAGACCTGGGGCCTCATTTATAAAACTGACGAAATATAGGATGTGCGTACGCAAAGAAATATTCAGATTTATAAAACCATGCGCACGCACGTCCTACGCTGTTTTCCCTTTATAAATCACAATCAACTCTAAATTTGGTGCAGCTTTTGTGGCTGCATGTCACGCCTATAATTGCCCATTAATTGTCAGTGAAACGCCCCGAAATGAATATTCATTGATTGAGAAATCATAGCGAACAGAGAGAGGAAAACCAAGAAAAGAAACTTCTCTCAATGTGAAGTAGAAAACATTTTTGGCGAGGTGGAAAAGAGGAGGAAAATATTGTTTGGAGGGCACAGTGTGGCAATTACTAATGCCACAAAGGCATTGGAGTGGCAAAAGGTTGCAGACGCAACCTTTTTTTTAAAAAAGTGGTCAGACATCAAAGTCGAAGCCAAGAAGCGTCTAGTGCTTCATCGCCAAAGTGTGTCTGCCACGGGTGGGGGAAAGGGGACACCGGAGCTGACCCCTCTTCACTCAAAAAAATGATATGTTGGACTAACGTAACTGTGTTATGTCAACCGGTCCCACATAACTGCATTATGTTGCATTTAAGTAACATTCTTATGTCGGTAACACCGAAATACATAATATTACTTAAATGCAACGTAACCCAGTTATGCGATGCATAACTTCCAAACGCTGGTGCACAGCAGCAGCATTTGGCTCAAATGCCAGGGGATGGGGGTCAGGGTCAGGTCCAACACAGCCATCGGCATCAGGGGGTACAGGCACGTTTTTACGCTGTGCCACATTGTGTAGCACAGCACATGCAACCACGATTTGGCACACCTTTTCAGGAGTGTACAATAACCTCCCTCCAGTGCAGTCGAGGCAGCGCCATCTGCCCTTAAACAGCCCGATGGTGCGCTCAACTATAGCGCGAGCTTGGCTGTGGCACATGTTGTAGTGCCTTTCCTCTGCACTCTGTGGGTTGAGGAAAGGCGTAAGCAGCCACTGCTTGAGGGGATCTCCACTGTCCCCTGGAAAGATAGTGAAGAGATTAAGACATTGAAGTACAGTAAAAATATGCAATAAGTCAGATCAGGTACGAAATAATTAAGCTCACCAACTATACTTCTGCGATTGAATTTACAGAAGCATTAACTACACACAAGGAGTTGCTGGAGAGCGATGTGGCAAGGTAGATAATTTGGCTTATTTATCCCAAATACCAGGCAGTGCTTTGCCAATTTGCACTGCCTTGTTCTGGAGGTCCGGGGAAAGCTGGAGAACCCATAGTCAGGTTCGAACCACTGACTATCAGGTTTTATTTTTATCTTTTCATAGAAGTCATGAAATAACCATCTTGTCTTTTGTCCAATTAATTAATTAATTATAAATGTTCAAACTGACCCACCAAAAACAATAGTTAGTAGTTAGTTAGCACCTCTTTTACATTGATATTACCTGTCTTCCCATTGAGTTTATATTTGTTTGTTTAAGGTCATTAGCATTGTTATCTAACTGTGTCTTCAGAGTGGAGTGTGGTTACACCTCACTAATGTAATTACAAAATGTCTTTCAATTCAAGCACTCTTAATCATTTTGCCCATTCTCCATTGTACTTAACATTTAAAGTGTTAGACTTTTACTTAAGCCATTTTTAACTGTTTAAGTTAATTCTATGTTTTTAAGAGGGAGAGAGAGAGAGAGAGAGAGAAGGAGAGAGAGAGAGAGAGAGAGAGAGAGAGAGAGAGAGAGAGAGAGAG
>JACXGM010023968.1:0-15943 GCA_016801145.1 Umbra pygmaea
TGTTGTGCTGCTTCTCTGTAGCCCAGGTCAGGCGCTTCTGCCGCTGTTTCTGGTTCAAAAGTGGCTTGACCTGGGGAATGCGGCACCTGTAGCCCATTTCCTGCACACGCCTGTGCACGGTGGCTCTGGATGTTTGTACTCCAGACTCAGTCCACTGCTTCCGCAGGTCATCCAAGGTCTGGAATCGGTCTTTCTCCACAATCTTCCTCAGGGTCCGGTCACCTCTTGTCGTTGTGCAGCGTTTTTTGCCACACTTTTTCCTTCCCACAGACTTCCCACTGAGGTGCCTTGATTCAGCACTCTGGGAACAGCCTATTTGTTCAGAAATTTCTTTCTGTGTCTTACCCTCTTGCTTGAATGTGTCAATGATGGCCTTCTGGACAGCAGTCAGGTTGGCAGTCTTACCCATGATTGCGGTTTTGAGTAATGAAACAGGCTGGGAGTTTTTAAAAGCCTCAGAAATCTTTTGCAGGGGTTTAGAGTTAATTAGTTGATTCAGATAATTAGGTTAATAGCTCGTTTAGAGACCCTTTTCATGATATGCTAATTCTTTCTTCAAAAGTCTGCATACCCTTAGTTCTCAATCCAGTGTATTGACACCTTTAGCATCAATGACAGCATGCAGTCGTTTGGGATAGATGTCTATGAGGCCCTGAATTCTTGCAGGTGGTATAGCTGCCCATTCATCTTGGCAAAATCCCTCCAGGTCATGCAAAGTCTTTGGTCATCTTGCATGGACTGCACGTTTCAGATCTCCCCAGCATGGTTGATGATATTGTCAGGAGACTATGATGGCCACTCCAGAACCTTCACCTTTTTCTGCTGTAACCACTGGAGGGTCAACTTGGCCTGGTGCCTAGGGTCAATGTTGTGCTGGAAAGTCCAAGAGCATCTCTTGTGCAGCTTTCATGGAGAAGAATGCAAATTGTCTGCCAGTATTGTCTGATAATAGGCTGCATTCATGTTTTTATCCATGTGTCATCGTATTGTGCTCCTTGAAACAAGAACACAGTCTTTTTCCAGAGCAGCCTGTATGTCTCCTGAGGTTAGCTGTGGGTTTTTTGTATCCCGATCAATTCTTCGGCCAGTTTTGGATGAAATCTTTTTTGGTCTACCTGACCTTGGCTTGGTATCAAGAGATGCCAGAATCTTTCACTTCTTAATGAGTGACTGAACAGTCCTGACTGGCATTTGCAAGGCTTTGGATATCTTTTTATATCCTTTTCAAAATGTATGCAGTTCCAGTACCTTATTACACAGGTCTTTTGACAGTTATTTACTGCTCCCCATGGCTCAGTATCTAGCTTTATCAGTGCATCCACGTGAGAGCTAACAAACTCATGACTATTTATACATAGACAATAATTGCAATTAGAGGTGTGGTATATTAACCTTTAATTGCCATTTAGTTGATAACAGGTGATTTCTGTTATCAATATGGTTTACAAAGGAGCCAATCAACTATGTGTTAATTTATGGCTTCATACTGTCCTTACGTTAGTCAGATTTTTTGCATGAACAGTTATATTGTCAAAAGCTATGCAGAAATATCACAATTTCTGCCAGGGAATGCAAACTTATGAGCACAACTGATTATAGACATGGGCTTCCCAACGTTATTCCTCGAGATATACTGTTATGTAGGGTCTCTTCAACCCTAATTTAATTATAATCTAGACAAAAGCTTAATCAGTTTAGTCACAACTGGGGAGGGAGAACCTACAGGACAGTAAATCGCCAGGAACAGGCTAGTTGAGCAGTCCTGATATACACACACATTGTCTTTAAACTTTTCTGAGAAGTGTAACATTGTACATGTAATTATACATTTTCCAGTGTTGTTATTTCCCCCCAGTATAGATTGTTGTTACAATTATTGTTTCAAAACAGAATGGAAAGAAGGGGGGGGTGAACATTTGATGGTTTAAAAACAATTGCAAAACAAGTGAAATGTTGTTAATGCAAAACATTTTATGGTTGAGGTAGCAAAATTCAGCATTGATATTTGACTTTCATGTGAATAAAACAGCACTGATAATTTGCCCACCAAACAAGTTAAGACTATTGTATTGTCTGTCATATATGGCCCAGAAACTGTACGAGTGTATCTTTGTATGTTTGTAAATTTATGTCTAAAAGAATAAGTTCTAGCTGTGTGTATGGGAGGTATGCATGTGTACAACAAGTGGGTGTGGCCATAACATAGGTGTAATGACCCAGCAGTCATATGGGCGAGGTCAATGGTCACTGCACTCAGAAACGCTCCGCTCTCTCTTCTCCCTGACTGTGACGAAGTTGAGCAGGTCAATGGCAGTCACCACTCCAAACACCATCTGCTTCAGAATCTGGGAGCCGTCCGTCAGGTCTATAATAGAAAGAGAACCAAGAAGGGACAGCATGATATAGACCGAGACTCATCACTAGGGTCAAGCTACCTTCAACACAGGACCTCCTAACCAGGTGATGTCAATGGAAGGCATTAATGATAACGATTTACCCGACACACCGAAACCACAGAATGTTCTCCATGCTATTTTTGTTTGTAACCGACCAGACTCTGTAAAGCGACACAGGTGTTTGCATGCGTGTCTTACTCAGTTTTATTCACTGTACTCATTACATTTTGTTTAATTTTTACCCCCTTTTTACAATGTAGTTTGAGGATTGATTTATTAACGTTCAACCGAGAAGTGGTAGAACCCTATTGTTTTTGTGTTGAATGGTTATTATTATTATTTGTCTGCCACGCCGGCTAAAATTCCCGTGAGCTGGAATGAGCTAGAAACATGAAACTTGGGGTAAAAACTGGAAATGGTGTGCATGTGCTTCCATAGAAATATGAACCCAATCAGCCACATGGTGGCGCTGTAATTAAGGCTTCAAAATGTAAATTTTTAAAGGCCACGCCCCTCACACCGTAAGTCCGATTGACTTGAAATTTCTCACACAGTTGCAGCTCAGTGTGCTCTACAAAAAAGCATCAAGGACCATTAAGGTCCACCTACAAAATTTTCCGCCATTTTGAAGTTTTTGAAAAACACATTTTTGACATCTCCTAATCCGTAGCTCTGATTGCCACCAAAAGTTCAGTGAATCATCATTGGACCAAGTGTATTAAAAGTTGAATAAAGCATGTTGATATCTCAATTGCTTTTCAAGTTATTGACCAATGAACTTTGAAAGGGGTGTGGCTCTGGACATAAATGAACACAAATCAGCAACCGTAGGGCCAATCGTCACACAACTCACAGGATATGTTCAGATAAGTGCCCCAGATATACCCAGACAGTTTCATATACATGCGCCAGTAGGTGGCGCTACAAGCACAAAATAGGTCAGTAGCATTACACAAATTGTACTATTAATTGTATATTCAATCTCAAATCATGGCAAATCTCTCTAGATATATCATAAGTAACTGAACCGCGCCCTGCAATTCTAATTCAAATTGGCCACTAGGGGGTGCTTTCATCTTCTCCTACACCGTAGCTCCGATTGCCACCACATTTTCAGTGAATCATTATTGGATCTAGCTTATTTAAAGTTGAACAAAACATGTCAATTTCAATTACATTTCAAGTTATTGACCATTGAACTTTGAAAGGGGTGTGGCTCTGGACATAAATGAATACAAATCAGCAACTGTAACGCCAATCATCACAAAACTCACAGGATATGTTCAGATAAGTTCTCCAGATATACCCAGACGGTTTCATATACATTGACCATTAGGGGGGCGCTACAAGCGCAAGATAGGTGAGTGGCAATACACAAATGTTACTATTAATTGCATATTCATTCTCCAATCTTGACAAATCTCTCAATAAGTAACTGAACCAAACCCTGCAGGTCTCATTCAAATTGAAGTGGCGCTTTAAGTGTATAATGACTATGTGGAATTACATTAATCAAGCTATAGATCATAAAAATGATAGGATGTTTTATAACAATGTTGAAACTTGTGTGAAATTACTTTGGAGTTGCTATTGAGAAAAAAGGGTTGAACCCGCAAATCGCTGCTTGCGGCTATATTTTTTTAAATAAGTTACTTTATTTTGATGCTGGCTCTGGGGTAGCAACCAGCCACCATTTGCTAGCCTCCAGGCCGATTAAATTCCTCCCCTGGTTGTCCGGCCTGCCTGCGCCTGTGCCGAGCTGGATGTGAGAGTGACAGTCTTGTGCCGGATCAGGGAGGACGCAGGAACTTTTGGATAACCTGGCTGCACAGTCCACTTTCAAGATCCCGGAGAGCAACCTAACCTGCCCCTGGCTCGGGACCTATATCTCTGGTAAGCCTGTCATGGGGAAACTCCATCCTTTCCCATTAGATGAGCCGTGGCCCAGGCTTGGCTCTAAACCCAAGGGACTGGTGTGCTCCAACCCTTCTGCCCCACCTCAGGATGCTGTCTGGGGAGTAAAGCACTCCTGGAGTCCTACTAATACGTTGGCGGTGCTACAATTAGGGAAAAGACTTGGAAGACCTGGAAACTAAATCCTCTCACACTGTGCAGAGTCCGCACATCACATCTCCACAACTGCCATCCCACCCAAAGGTGAAAATGCCCTCCTCACCTGCCGTTAGGCCAGCAGTCTCTGCTGCCACCTCACCCTAACCTGTTAAGGAGGCAGACCACCAGGGAGAGGCCCACCCATTCACTTAATAAACCCACCTGTAGTCCTTCCGTTCTCATGGTGGGTTCTTCCATGGTACGAAATGTTGCTATTCGGAAAGCCGAAACCCTCTGTTACCCAGTAGCTAGGATCTCAAACTCCATGCTAATGTTACTCTTTAGCAAGCACTCCACCACTTCTACTGTCATTGTCCATGTTGGGTCTAACAACATCAAACTCCAGCAGTCTGAGGATTTCAAAAAGGATTTAAAAACGTTGATTCACACGCTACTGGAATCTGGCAAGCATTGCGTTGTTTCTGGTCAATATCAGGGGCGGCGGCAGGGTATGGCTTGGTTGGACTACAGCCTTACCAAGAATGACTTAGTTGCGTTTTTATGTGGTTTCGGTGCAGAGTATGTGAGTGGAGTGGAAGCGGAGCAAGGAGCGGAGCTGACCCAGTTTACCAGAGCGCAGAGCAATGTTTGAGCGGCCCAGAAGGCTCTCGCTCAAAATCGCTCCAATAGCGCTCACTTCACATACCGTAGTCAGGACAGCCTAATGAACCTCTATGTGTGTAGGTTACTTGGCTAGTGCACGTTGTTAATGTGTAATCATGGAGTTCGCTAAATAGTAATAAACTAACAAAACATACAGGTGCAAAATCAAGATCTACAAAAATGAAGAGGTTATATAGTGGTCACAATTAAACAGTCTTATGGAAAATGAAAAGACATGCTTATCTCTCGCAAGCACGATAATGTACTGTGTGCACACACGAACAGAAAGAATTGAGGTGCATATCTACTGGTTAGACTGAGTTATAAAACCAGCAATTAAAACATTTAGTTAATTCACGTTGTATCACATTATTTTCGTTTTATGCCCACATGGAATCTTTTTTAAGTTTGTTAACATTTTAATTTATCTTCACAATATATATAGAAAATATTTGTAAAATGAGATTGCACTGTTTTGTATTAACAGTTGTATACAGTACTTCAAAAACTATTTGTTTTTCGTGTAGCTACATGGTCACACTTTTATGTTTATTTTAACAACGTTATAACAATTCAAGCCAATTTAGTTTCAATATTTCAGCGATCGACATACATGGTCACACAATGGATGGGTTTGTTAATATTGTAATGTGACTTATATATATAATAATTGGAGCGATTTTGGAGTGTTAACTCCATTAACTATCACAGCTTGCGCTCTCGCTCTCTCTCCGTCGATAGTGTGTGTGTGTTCACTATAACGGAACATCACACTGGCAGTTCTATTCTTTGGAAAAGGTTAACTGAACAGAGAAAATGAAATTGGTATCTGATCCTATTTACGCTAGAATCAATCTTAAAAATCTAAATATATAGCCTATATTTTTGGATCGATCGGCCCATCCCTATTGGGTGTGTGGTGGACAGGTTTTCCAGACAAAATTAAACAAGCTGAAATAGCGCAAATAGACTATTGCCTAAACTCAGTAGTGGTGACTTTCCACGTTGGTTGCTCTAGATGTAATTTGCATGTGAAAAGGAGTCAGTCCGACATGGTATTTCTAGCTACTGGGAATGATGTTATGCTCTATTCTATTGTGTATATATTCACATTGAAATTCAGACGTTGGTTTGAGCCCAACCACTGTGTGGATTAGCCCCACCATAGTTATGCCAAAAAATACTCTGGCGCCGCCACTGGTCAATATCTATCACCTCGCTACACGGATAAGGTTTTAAGTCATATGCGTCAATTACACACCTGGCTTAGTTTAATTTATGCTGCTTGATGGGAATTCCATTTGTGGAAAACTTTGTAGCTTTAATTGACCGGCCAGAGCTTTTTCTCGTAGACAATTTCCTTCTTACTAGGTATGATGCAAGCATACTCTCCACCAAGGGCAGAGGAACAAGTTTCGTATTGGGGGGGACACACCATATATTTTTCACAAGTTTTTGTCATTGTTGGGGGAAGACCACATTGACTGTCTGTAACATTGGGGCCCCCGTCCCCCCGTTTCCGACACCCTTGCTCTACACAAACAGGTTTCTTACTCTTGCCTCCTGTAGAGCTTTTAATACATGACTCTTTATGTACAGGTGCTGCCTCTGGATTGTACACTCCCAAACTTTACCCAAAACTCTGAAGTTTGTCTGTACAATTCCCATCTTGTTGCCCAATACTACAAATACTAACACCACAAATCCCGGGCAGATAATCCCTACCATCATTTCTAAGCAGTTTGGTCTAAATCCTACAGTTTCATTTGGTGATAATGTAATAATCTCATACCTGTTAACCCGATGGGCAATGTAAACTCTATGTAAAGTCTTGGAATCTGCCTAATCCAGCTCCCTTGCAAACACCATATTGCCACCCTGATTTCAAAAGGCAAGGGCTTGGTTTAATGCACATTAACATTTAACGCATCATCCCCAAATTTGACTTTCTAGACTTGTGGGTAAATGATTCCAAACCTGACATCTTTGTGTGTTCTGAAACCTGGCATAAGTCATCTGATGGTGATGAAATTATTATGATTAATAAATACAATGTTTTTAGATGTGGTAGAGCAATAAAAGATAAAAATGTTAAGGACACTCAATCTTTTAGGACCTCTGTTCCCAAACAATATGAGCTTCTTTTTATTGATGTCAAATTTTTTCACAATACGTTTGTCTCTGAACTTGTATACATAAGTTCTCTGGTGTGACTAGCGGTGGTTCATGGTAGCCTATAACCACCCAGTTCATTGAATTGTTGTACCGGCGATCATTGATGAATGTTTGTTCATCACAACTACCCCATATTGCAAGTTACATTTCAGAATTACCAATTAATTGTATACAGCACATCACTATTATGTGGTTTATTTTTTCCCTTTCACTTCGAGATGGCAGATTAGAACATGAGGGCTTAATTAGACATACAAAAACTTCAATCAAATAATAAAAATATATATATTAGGTTAATCGATTTGTAATGTGATTGGTGAAATGTTTATTCAGTCACCTATTTAAATGCTTTGGCAGTCCTGAATTCGAAGCGATGGCAGATCTGGCTCTGTTAGAGGACCTTAATGCATGCTCTTGGGGTTTTTAGCCACCGGGACCGTTCAGCGGTAGATCTGGGACAGGTCTGGTATATCACAGCCAACAATTAGTCAAAGTATGCCAGCAGTTTTTGCGGTTATCAAGTCCTTTTCTACTAGGTATATTCAATTTCCATATAACCTCAGCAAACTGGGATTTAAAGACAATTTAATGATATTGTTGGGTTTCCAAATGTGATTGGGGCGATAGATTGTACTCATGTGCATCTGCAGACACCATCCACGAATGATAATGCATTTTTCAATTGCAAAAACTTCAATCAACATCAGCAGGAGCGCAGGTTCAACAGTATGTAAGAAAGCTACTTCAAAAAAATACAATGTGGAATGTTTAGTGAAAATAATTCATTTTTGAAATGCACTTCAGGTTCTCGTTTATCACTTTCAATGACTGTAGCAGTAACCTCAGTCAACACCGCATTTTTCCTTGATCCTTTGATGCCTGATTTATGCTTCCAAATAAAACCAAGCGGTTGGCCTCCACCTGAGACCTGAGCATCTCTATTTCTATCTATCTAGCCCCGTCGTAAGATGATTTCTGCGCTCAGATCTAAGCTGGTTTCTACGCACGTTTGATAAATTAGGGCCAATGTGTGCACAATTATTAGGGAAGTTGTATTCCTCAGGATTCTTTTTATTACTGAACAACTAGAGTGCACTCGGTCAATCCAAAATGTAAATACACCTCAAACCTGAATAGTTCATTAAAAGTGAGGTCTTGGCTTTCTTTGGAGAATATCTATATGGGAACTAGTAGTGTGCAGAATAATTATGCAATTAAATGAGAAAATATAAAGGTTTCCCCATCTCACATTGGTTGATTTTCATCTGTTAAAGTGAGAATAATTAACAGCTTATTACCTGTATAAAAGACAAGTCCACAGAAGCAAGCAATCAATTCAGATTCCAAACTCTCCGCCGTGGCCAAAACCAAAGAGCAGTCCAAGGATGATAACCCTGAACCTACACCCTAAACCTACACAAGGCGGGAATGAGCTACAAGACCATCACCAAGCAGCTTGGTGAGAAGGTGACAACACTTGGTGCGATTATTTGCAAATGGAAGAAACACAACATAACTGTCAATCTCAATCTGTCTGGAGCTCCAAGTTAAGATCTCACCTCGTGAAGTTGCAATAATCATACTGTAACTGTGAATAATCAGCCGACATCTACACTGAAATAAACTTTTATTTCTAAATAATATTTAACACTGGAACTGAAAAACATTTTAAATATCCACAATAAATGAACAAAACAACCAAAAACAATATATAAAATGGAAAATAAAAACCACACAGAACCAAAACCAAGTCTCGTTGGTAGAGAGAGAGAAAAAAAACAAGCACGCAAAAGGAAATTAAAAACCACACAAAACCAAGTCTATTTGGTAGAGAGAGACGAGGAAAACAAACAAGCATGCAAAAGGAAATTATTGTGGGCATAAAAGTTATTGAGCTCATTTTTATTTATCATGCAATTAACTGATTTATTGCATATTGTGACCCATCACTGCAACCTCTATACACTAATCGGTTGGCTTTCGCTACACACCTGACAACAAACACACCGGTATCATCTTATTAACAAGTGTCTACTTGGCAAAACCCCACCTTACTGTACATCAATAATCTCCAGAATATCACCCTCTCTTAATCTGCGTTCAAGCAGGTATATCTTTCTGATTGCCACAAAAGCACAACCTTCGGCCGCCTCTCCTTTCAGTTCTCCGCTGCTAACGATGGAACGTACTGGAAAAGCTTGAACTATCAAATCTACTCTCAGACAATTGTACATGTTGACTCCTGCTCTTTTTGGCCATTAATGCATTTTGCCCACTCACATACACAGCTGTCTTTGTATGTTTTGCACACTCTCTTTCCCACAACCTATGCCAACTACTCTAGCGCTATTTCTGCACAGCCAATTTGTATTCTAATAAATCTACCTCTCAGACCCTATTTTTCCACCAACTGTAAAGTGTACTGCCATGCCACTGTATAGTATTTCTAACTCCATATGCAGACATTTGTTGCACTACCTATACAAATTCTTAATTTCTTTATCTGAAGATCTGCATATTCCTGTTTTTATAATACATTTTATTCTGTACTTCTTTGTCATGTAATTTATGTGTAACTTTATGACTTCTGCACCTCAGCTCTTTATTTTGGCCAGGTTGCTGTTTCAGAGAGAAACTGTTCACAATCTGCTTACCTGGTTAAATAAAAAAATAACAAGGAGTTGGAATGCTGCCTATGACCCCAAGAACACCATCTCCACTGTCAAACATGGAGGGGTAAACATGCTTTGGGGGTATTTTTCTGCTTAAGGGACATGACAACACCGCATCAAAGGGACGATGGACGGGCCATGTAGCGTCAAATCTTGGGCTAGATGCAGCACAGCAAAGGACCTGGAGTGGCCTAGCCAGTCTCCAGTAGGCCTGCACGATAAATTGTTATAAAATCACGTTCTCGATTCACCCCTGTTCCCATTTAGTTTTAAATTACTTTGATCCTAATTTACAAAAAAAGGAGTTCAGATAGAGCCTGTATCAAGGCCAAATTTAGTTCTATGTGTTTCTATGTTCTATGTGCATGCTTATAAATATTTGGGGATCTGGATCTCCACTGAATTAGGTTGAACTGCTTTTGCAGGACTGCAGTTACTACAAATACTTAAGTGTTTTTTATTATCCGAGAACTGGAAACAAATACAAAATGTATTGTTTTATTAATTGTAACATGGTATTCACCTGCCCCTGCCATAATTATTCTTACGAAGAAAGATTTGCTATATGCACAGCAGATTTCATTTTGACGTAAAAAAATCAAAATTATTTTTAAACCTTATTAGGTTAGAGCTAGGGGAACTATTCAGTATGATCATACAGTACAAGTGTATGTGTTTGTCATACTTTCCATACACTATTGTGCATATTGCTCAAAAGGTCGGAATCATAATGAGTTTGTTTAAATGATGTTACATACATGCCTTCCTAAAAACGGTCAGATGAATACTGCAGATGGCACCCAGATTGACATAAAAGCCCACCCGAAGAATAGTACAGTAGTGTATATGAATCAAACAGCATTCCGCTCAATTTACCGGTAATAAGGGAAATATGCTTCTAAATATGTTTGCATGAAGTTGGAATAAAATGAATTCAGCAGGACAGATATCATGGCATTTATTTAGGCACAAATTACACTATTACGGATTAGATGTCCATTACATTTATCTGCAATACACTTATCTTTCGCAAAGTTTTACTTTTTACCGGTCAAGCTCAGAAATTTGGATTGTGTCGTACATTTAATGAACCTAATTTTTACTTTTCATCCAATAAACCTAATTTCACTACTGAAATATTACTGTGTCGTTCAGTTTTTTGATATATCAAAATGAAATTGCTGATCCAAACACCCAATTATTTATAAATGAAAATCATGGATATTATCAGGGGTGCCTAAACTTTTGCATACAACTGTATATTTAAGTACACTTTCATGGCACATGGGCCATTGAACTGCGGTTGATTTCCTGTTGTTAAGAAAACAAGTAAACATTCAATGTCTGACTGGCATTACAGAAACAATTTAAAGATGCTCCATATTATTGCCCGGATTGTTACAGCCAATAGAATACCAGTGTCATACTGCATGTTCCCTCCTACAGGCATCAATGGCCTGGAAAAAGGTGGGCAATGATTGTCTGAAGTTCCAAATCAATTCTGTGACATAGTACTTTGACTCATTTTACATTTGCAGGCAAATATTAAACCAGGCTGTTCACATAATGGTTTCTAATTGGTTCAGATAGGCCGACAACCACATTGTGACTGTCCCTGAAACATGACATGGTAATTAAGCTTCTCTTATTGCAACTAGTGCTAATACCAATCTGTTTTGAGTGAGTGAAGACAGAAAGAGACTTACATTGGATCTGTTCATGTACCACCAGGGCAAAGTGGTCTGTCTCCAGGATGCGGGACAGCTTCCCCAGGTTGTCAGTCAGACGGATCTGAGAACAGACAGGAGACCAATCAGCTCAACGTGTCCCCCCTCTTGTCACCACATACAAATATAAATGTTTGTGCGACTGACCTGTTTGAACTGCTTGTAGAGCACCTTGTTGACCGGGTCAGAGGGTTTCACCTTCCCAGCAAGGACAGAGGCCAACATGTTCCCCAGAGTGACCATTCCCAAAATCAGGCTGGCAGCAGAATACAAACATGCATTGTCACAACAACAGCTAATGTAATCAATGTAGGATTGGGAATCTAACCAAATATGGCTACATCCGACTAGAGGGAATTCTCAAACTCAATGCAAAAATTATCTTTACAATGAACTAGATAAACCTTCTAAAATGAACCCCGTGACACATACAGATAAGAAAAACACCAGGTTGCCGTTTAAAATGAGAAAATGTTCTCAATGTGCCTATCTGGTTAAATAAAATAAAAAATAAATAATAAAAACAGAATAAATTAGCAGAGTACAGGACCCCTACCCGGCCTCGTTTACTACGGGGGCCTGGTCGAAACCTTTCTCCTTAAGGATCTTGATGGTCTTCTGACAGGTGACCGTTGGCAGGACGGTGAGAGGAGCGGAGAGGTTTAACCCCTGGAGTTTCAGGTTCCACCACCTGGTATATTGAGATACAAAAAGAGTGAACTTAAAAACACATTCAGAAATACAATAAACGAGAGAGAGAAATATAAAGAATGCTATTTTAACATGTGAAACTGGCCAGCTTGAGACTCACCAGGGTTTGTTCACCATGATGTCTGACTCCTTCAGGAAACCTTTCTGGATCATCCACTTGTCACTCAGGAACTTGGTCCTGTAAGAAATTGAAGAGATGTTTATGGTTGTTTGTAGCTGCTGGTTAACTCATACACCAATAAAAGCTAAATTAATATTAGAAAGGTGCCATTTTATCCATGACAGCACACAGGCATACTTTCAAGTGACCAGCCTATAAAACACTGTAAGAACATTAAAAAACAAACACAATGATTGAGTCTATCCTTACACTATGCAGTGCTTGGTTACACGCAAGTCGGACTGACAATTGACAAACACAACGTGTCACGTCCTCGATGCATTTCCTGTTCAAGAGGCAAAATATGCACTGTATAGTTTAAGAAATCATTGTTCCATCTAATCTGCATCATGAAATACATATTTTACAGATGTTGGATGCTGGTCACTGAAAGTCAATGTAGTTCTGTTTGAAATTCTACAGAGTACACCTTTAAATTATATTTAAACAGCCAGGCACAAACTGACCAACCAACCACTATCTCCACATTAACAGTAGAACGCATGGTCCCTCACATGTAGTTACGGATGGAGTCTGGCAGGATGACCACACAGCGCTGGCCCTCCTTCAACTCTTTGGCCACCTTTACCGCCGCTGCCATGGCCGTGCCAGAGCTACCACCTGGATAAGACAGTATGGTTATACAAGGTTAAAAGCCCCTGGACATGCTCCAAAATGTTCTGGCCCATGGCTAACTAAAGCTATTTGGGTGGATTCCAGATTGCAGCAGCATTGGTACTGGACATCTCAGAAGACAGACAGGTGAAAATATGGTGACATATGGAACTTTATAATGCAAGACATGCATTTTTAGAGCCGAATCTCAGGCAGTTAGCTAATATTATCTAGGAATATCATGTCAGAGTACAGAAGTAGAACAATCACACAGCATACATGTTTTTACCAGATTGAAAGAATGTCCTTTCTGCCTACTGAAATCACTGTTCAAGGCACGTTGCCAACTAGTCTGCCACAGACGTCTGATCCTATGAGATTATAACAAATGCTAGGTGTTGTGTGTAAGCTTTTGTGAAACGGTGCTTCCAAGCTAGCGGCCAACTAGGTAGGCCTTCTTTCATCCATACAAATATTGTGAGGTGGAAGGACCATTTAACTATATTTTACTTATAGTACTTATACTTGCTTACTTACTTCATCATGGAGAAGCTGGACTACCTATGCAACCTGAATGGGCTACAGGTATCCTCTCATGCTACCAGCAATGACAAGGACACCAACAAAATCCAAACTACAGAAAAATCTGACATGAAGGATAAGGAGAGAGCAAATGTATGTGGCCCCCACTACTTACTTATAATTTTGTTGCAGTTTCTCATTTATCCTAACTTTTACTTTAATATTACACGGTGCTATTTGTAGAATTCTTTGCCGTAATGGAAGTAGTCTCTTTCAACTGACCAGCTTACACATGCTGTAAAATAATATTTGTTGATATTGTAAAAACTACAAGTGATTTATATAGACAATGAATCCCTAAACTATGCTGTGTTATACACAAAAGCAAAGACAGAGCACTGCATGCCCATTGACAAACAAAGGCCAACTTGTCAAATCACAAAATAAGCACTGTGTAGTGTATGGAATGGATATCTAAACTACTTTTTCCGATATTTTGAATATCAAGAAATACAGTTTGGACAGCTTTTGAAAGCTGTTCAGTGAAAAGATGTGTCATTCTCACTGTGATGTCTACAGAATTGTATATAAAAAATAAACATTATCCAGAAGTCCACCCATGTTGTCCATTATTTGCATACTATTTTATAAATTCATTATCACACTTATGATTGACCCTCATCTTTGAAAAACACTGGCCTAGAGTAACTGACAGACTTAAAGCCTCTTTGAAGAGTCAAATGATGGACTTTAATCAGTTGTCTATATCAAAGAAAATATATATTTTTGACTAACCCTTATAAAGACATTGGTTAACCTGGAGCCTGGGTACCAATAAAATGTACTAAATTTGGTCAGCCATAGATGACAAGAGACAGAATGATGACATAAACATACCACACAGCAGTCCCTCGTCTCTGATCAGCATACGAGACATGTTGAAGGACTCTTCGTCATTAGACTTGTACCAGCAATCCACCACCTACAGGTCAACATACAAACATGTGAGATCTAAGGTGTGACCACTTCTTTGTATGAATGAATGTGTGTGCGACTTACTGATCTGTCAAGCACTGTGGGGATGAAGTCATACCCGATCCCCTCAACCTCATACTGGGTCTTGTCCGTCTTGTTCAGCTCTTCTGGCTCTGCCAGGATGGAACCCTCAGGGTCCACAGCAATGATCTGACCCACACACACCACACACACACACACACACACCCACACACACACACACACACACACGTCGTGACATTTTATTTGCCGATTGTCACACAAATAATTGTCATTAACAATTTGTCTTTTTTGTTTGATTTAAGCTAAATAATAATAATAATAATAATGCATTCAACTTATATAGCGCTTTTCTTCCAAGGAACTCAAAGCGCTTTACACAGTAAGGGGGAAAGCCCACCTCATCCACCACCAATGTGTAGCACCCACTACTATCCTACCCACTACTAGCTACTATCCTTATCTACATGCACAGGCAATCCTCCTCGCAGGCTAAGTCATTTTGAATTGAACAGCTGCATTGCTAGCAAAACTCAGGGGTGCAAATTCATCATGGGTAAAAAGGTGACAAGGACGTGAATCTACACAAATCACATGGATTGCCATTTTGAACTAAAAATGTGAATTTCGCTGAAAGTTGACAAGTTTGCACCCCTGGGCTATATAACAGCCATCACCATTGTCCCTGTCCAGACCATGAGGCCCGCAACACATTTCACAAATTAATAATATTGGCGGAGCATCGAATTTTTCCCATGGGCGCACATTAGACCCTTGCGTCTTTGCTGAGCTGGCTGTGTGTTGTTCAAACATGTGCATCATTTAATATCACTTCACTCAATCTTAGCCAATAAAAGTAATTGTTTACAGTGCATGGAGACCCATAGAGACCCTTGCAGGCAACATCGTTAATGAAGAAATAAAAATGTATGGCTTGCCCTGAAGTGGCAGAATGTGAAGCTCAGATATTATGATGAATTCTATGCACAAAAATAGTAAGAGGTTCGGGCATAAAAAAAATTTACTCAGATAGGCCTGTCACAATAACAAATTTTGCTGGACGATAAATTGTCCCTGAAATTACTGCGATAAACGATAATAGTCATTCTGAGACCATTTTCATCTAATATAATGATAATGGCATAATAATGCAGGTACACCTTTAAAGTCTTGTGTAGAGAGAGGGAGAGAGAGGGAGAGAGAGAGAGGGAGAGAGAGAGAGGGAGAGAGAGAGAG